>CAIGQZ010034880.1:13113977-13116477 GCA_903798205.1 Danio tinwini
CACACACACACACACACACACACACACACACACACACACACACACACGCACATACACAGACTATTGAGCAGGATGTCCTCCCGCCTTCCACCCACACTACATCACACACACCCATGCGCGCATGTCAATTGTTGGACAATCAGTAGGAGGTGTGTGTGGGTGTAAAACGAAGAATGCAGCAGACTGTAGGAGCCACAGTGCTGCTGTGGGCAGAATAATTACCGGACTGTATGAAAACCTTAATGGCAGCTCTGAGTGGCGTAACGGCAGCTCTATATATGCACACTTAAGACCTAAATATACTTAGGTTTTATTTTGCATGCACCGTCAAAAGCACACACTGTATGCGAAATGTCATGCTGTGTAGTAGTAAGTATGAATTACATTGCAGCTGTTAAGATCTGTTGTTTTTTAAATATAAATAAAATTCAGATGTACTACATTATGGTCATTATCATGTGATCAAATTGTCTGGCTTCACTTCCATTCACAAATCCCCTTTCATGACCTCCTGAGTCATGGGTAGGCCCACAGAATATAGGCTATAAGCACAGAATGATTTCCACATATTTATTTTAATCATCATTGAGTCTATTTATGTAAATGTGTGTAAATATATATATATATATATACAGTATTTATTTATTCATTCATTTTCCTTCAACTTAGTCTTTATTTCAGAGGTTGCCACAGCCAAAGGAACCGCCAACTATTCCAACATGTTTTACGCAATGGATGTCCTTCTAACCGCAGCCCAGTACTGGGAAACACCCGTGCAAACGGGAAACACCCGTGCAAACTCCTCACAGAAATGCCAACTGGCCCAGCTGGAACTCGAACCAATGACCATCTTGCTGTGAGGTGACAGTGCCAGCCACTGAGCCACTGTGCGGCCCTACATTATTTTTTGTATTAATTTTAGTTATATAATTATATAATATGCAAATGTGTATATGATTTATTTACAGTACAGTTTGTAAAATAATATTTTCTATATAT
Organism: Danio tinwini; assembly: GCA_903798205.1. NCBI lineage: Eukaryota > Metazoa > Chordata > Actinopteri > Cypriniformes > Danionidae > Danio > Danio tinwini. The sequence continues at coordinate 13,114,977 of CAIGQZ010034880.1, forward strand.
TAGTCAGTAGATGTACCATATGGGAGACTTTGTTTACCAAACAATCTTATCTGATTTGCATAGTAATGTAACCTGTAAATAAAAGTTTAAAAGTTATAATTTTTACTTCATGTTTTAGGTTTTTAGTCACTTTATTCATTCATTTTCTTTTCGGCTTAGTCCCTTTATTAATCATGGGCCGCAACAGTGGAACGAACCGCCAATTTATCCATGATATGTTTTACGCAGCGGATACCCTTTTTAGCTGCAACCCAACACTGGGAAACACCCATACATACTCTTTCACACACATACACTACGACAAATTTAGTTTATTCAATTCACTTATAACACATGTCTTTGGACTGTGGGGGAAACAGGAGCACCCAGAGGAAACCCATGCAAACACGGGGAGAACATGCAAACTCCACACAGAAATGCCAACTGTCCCAGCCAGGGCTTGAACCAGCGACCTTCTTGCTGTGAGATAATCGTGCTGCCCACTGCGCCACCGTGATGCCCTGGTTTTTAGCTACTTCACGCTCAAAATTATTCCGCATAAATTCACAAAAATCTGCACAGAAATAGCAAAAAATGTCCACAGGTTCAGTCTGGCCCTGGTGATGGGATAGTGTCAATCAGATGCACAATTCAGAATCTTTGTTGGTGAAGAGGTTGGTCTGCTGTTCTGTTAATATTGTAAATTCAGAAATATATTACTCACTGTTTTTCATGTAGAAATACAAGTATTCAGACACAGCAACAATCTCTCAATATGTACAGCATTTGACAACCTGTATAAACACAGACTGAGTGACATGCTGTGCACTAATGCTGTATCCTTGTTCAGTGTATATGCATTTTTCACTCCTAAAGTTATGAGGGTTAAAATTTCTGTATTTGGTTGCGTTGTGGATATTTGCAGCACATTTGTTGTCAAGCTCATGAAAATGTGTTCTTAATTTACTAGTGTTTTTCTGTTATATTTTCTACATTTTTCTTATTGTCGATTGTGTTGAGCTCTCTTTGCCACTGTGCAAATGAATTAGTATAAAAACAGTTCAAAGTTCATGTGTCAGCCGTGCATATACTTTGGGCTTCACTTACACAAAAGTTAACAGCATGTTAAAAGTATTTATTATGTGTCAATATTATATATGGCATCACACAGATAAACTTCATATTTGCTATGTTAGCGTACTCTACAATGCAGCGGGTCTCTTGTTTGTTGTAAAAGGCAGTATACAGTTAAATCGGAGGCACAAGGACAGGTTCAAACCTTGAGATTTATGTGCTGCTGTAATTCTATGTGTATGTGGATATTCCTTGTGTACTGAAGCACTCCTTATGAGAAGGGAATTGTAAATCTGCCAAATGACAAACTAGTGCACAATGGATGTAGTAGACAGTATCTGCCTTTTTTAACATAAGAGTGGGCATGACTTCAAAGTGTGAGACAGTTCCAGTTATTTTAACAGTGCACACACTGTCTGTTATACTGCTTGTAACAGTGTCTGCTTGG
>CAIGQZ010034880.1:13118977-13125119 GCA_903798205.1 Danio tinwini
CACAGACACAGACACAGACACAGACACATACACATACACATACACACACAAAGCATTGTACATGAAATAATACAAACGAATAAAAATGCACAAATCTTTGTTTATGTTGTTTGCCACAACATTAAAAAGCTGCAAATTTAAATAATAATAATACATTTTATTTTTAAATGTTTCATTTCAGATACACTGTAAAACCCAATAAGTTAAGGCAACTCAAACCGTTTGAGGAAACCGATTACTACAAACCATCTGAGTTCAAAAACTAGGCCTAATGAGTATTGTGAACTTAATGCATTTAAGCTGAAGTAATGAGGTATTGAATTAACTCATTACCTTCAACACTGAGTTCAAAACTCTTTTCAATTGAGTAAAATAAACTTTCAGTAAAATTTGAGTTAACTACACTCATTTCATTTGATAAAGTTGACTGTAGGGTTTTACAGTCTACAAAATGTGGTGGAATCTTTAAATTTTATTGCAAAGCATCTTCCAAATGTGTAAATGAAGATTTTGTAAATTTAAATTTAGAAAAAAGAAGAACCTGTCTTTTAGATTTTGTTTAAATAAATATTCATTTTGATTGTTAACACATACAGTTAAATGTAATTTAATGATAATTTATACACTGTAAAACCCAACAGTCAGCTTTATCAAATGAAATGAGTGTAGTTAACTCAAAATTGACTGAAAGTTAATTCTACTAATTTGAAAAAAGTTTAGAGCTCATTGTTATAAGTAATGAGTTATATAAATACCTCATTACTTCAAGTGAAATGGAGTAAGTTCACAGTACTTATAGATTTTTTTTTAACTCAAATGGTTTGCAGCAATCGGTTTCCTCAAATGGTTTGAGTTGCCTTACTTATTGGGTTTTACAGTACTCAAATTGCTGTATTTACTCAAATGGATTAAGTTCACAGTTCTTATTAGAATTAGTTTTTGAACTTAAATGGTTTGTTGCAGTTGGTTTTCTCCATTGGTTTGAGTTATATAACTTTTTGGGATTTACAGTGTAATACAACACTGTCATTATTTTTACACCAGAGGGTGCTTAAAAAATATGGTTGTTATTTATAGAAAGAAATTGCCTGTGATGACTGTGATTTGTTGTAAAAACCACAAGCCACAAAAATGCTGTAATAAATGCTGAGTTCCATACAATCAATTTGAGTTGGGACAACATGAAGGAATTAAGTTACTAAGTTAACTTAGTTTTTACACAATTAAGTCAATAAACATTCATTTATTTATTCATTCAATTTCTTTTTGGCTTAGTCCCTTTATTAATCTGGGGTCGCCACAGTGGAATAAACCTCCAACTTATCCAGCATATGTTTGCCCTTCATACGGATGCCCTTCCAGCTGCAACCCATCACTGGGAAACACCCACACACTCTCACATACACTACGGCCAATTTAGTTTATTCAATTCCTCTATAGCGCATGTCTTTGGACTGTGGGAGAAACTAGACCACCTGGAGGAAACCCACGCGAACACAGGGAGAACATGAAAACTCCACACAGAATTGAAGACTGACCCAGCTGGGGCTCGAACCAGCAACCTTCTTGCCATGAGGTGACAGAGTTACCCACTACACAGCCCTCAAATGAACATAAAACAATTAATTTGTCCCCCCAAAAACTCAAATATTATGTTGTTTTTACATGTAGAATACATGTTTTGTCTTTTTTTGGGGGGACAAAGTAGATGCTGCGTGCAGCCAGTGAAGACCATTATGGAAATGATTTACAGATCTATGTGCATTATTCATGATCCTTTCTTTCTTTGACAAGACAAAATGTTTATTTATCCAGAAGATCTTTTAGGTTTACATTCACAAACACCAATGTCACACAAAAGGGTATTCAAAAAAGCATAATAGGGTCAATTTTACACATATATATTTAAAACCAGAAAAGGTCTGTGATTCTCATGTAATGTTGTAGATTTATATGGAAATTGATGTAGAACTCTGGATGATGTGAAATATTTCTGGAGCTACTTTAGATTTGGCAAGTGTGCTGGCAAAACAGTGATTCTCATTTCTTTCATTTACCATTGTAAACATGAAGAGCTCAATGTGTTCAGACACGCAAAAGACTGAATGGTATTTGGCTATTTCCTTGCTGCTTGAACAGGAGGATGAAACCCTGCAGGGACTCTCTATGAGATCTACAGAATACTGCTGCTCATGAGATCCGAAAGCCAATACATGTGGTGGTACTATATAAATATTACATCAGCCAAATTCTTTTACTGGAGAAAAATAATTCAGGAATAAACCATTCTCATAATATTGGATTCTGGGCATAAATTATCCTTAATTTCAAAATGCGAAATGCAAGTTCAGACCTTTTCACAACACAGAGTTGCTTATGAATGTTTAGTCCGAAGTTGAGAACAAAGGATGTTTTCAATGATACATTTTTAAGGTCAGGTCATCTCTGTGCACACAATGCCACCATAACTCAGTGAAACTATTATCAAGAGCTTCAAGGATACGTTTCATAAGGCCACTCGTCCGCCTCTGTGCTCTACAATAGAATGCAAATCAAATCATGCACTTGCTTTGCTTTAGAAGCGGCTGCTCTTTTATGTTGCACTATTATCTACTCCATATCTGTATGTCATGAATCATATGGTCTCTGAGTTATTGTATCCACAGCTACAGAGAGATGCACTCTGTTTACGGCATGCTGGATTTGTATGAAAAGAATGGATTATATTCCTTATGAGCTCAGTGAAGCCAAGAGTCGATGGTGATACATGTCTAATCAGGTTTGAACAATAAACCAAGTAACTTTTCGTTTATTTTGAAATTTAAGAAAATTCACACACATTCATCTCACAGTAGGAGGCGCTACAGTGAAGTATTATGCACTGCTAGAAAAAAATTAACTCAAACCAGCCATTTTTTGCTCGTTATTGTTGGTTTGAGGCGATATTATACTTATAACCAGTAAGGGGAACACGTATACTGCTTAAACAGTATCTTTACTTCAAAATGTTATATTAGGTTATCATTAATGACTGAGATAAAGGTCCCAAAGGGTTAATTACGCTGATCAAAACACTTGGAAGTTTTCAGGGAGGGAACCGAGAAAACTGATTCAAGCTTCAGGACACATAATGAAGAGTTTCGTGAACCCCTCCCTGTTGACCGAGACGGGCGCAGTGCGCGCGCACAGCAGCGGCGCACACCATTGGCTGTGAGCGCAGCTTTACCTGAAGAAGGTGTGCCAGGCGGACAGCGGGATGAACTTTTCTTTACTCTGATCCACTTCAGGGATTTCAATTCATGCTCCTAAGATCATGGAGCCCGTAGCGTCATGGAGTACAGAGAGAGTCACCGAGTGGCTCAAAGGTACGGGTTGTGTTTATGGCTGTGTTTGTGTTTTTAAAGACCGACAGGTGATTATATGTCAGTCGACAAACAGAGAGAGAGAGATATGGCCGAATAGCAGGAACAACCCAAATCCTTAAGGAACGGGAGGTGTTTGCGGAATGAGGAAGCGCGTTTATGTTTGTTGTTGAACGCTCGCCCGCAACCAACTCAGCTGGTCAGTTCAGTGGCGATTTAACTTCACAAATAGCACTGAATTGTTGCGTCTTTCCTCTTATGCAAAGCGATAAAATCTGCTGCTGTCATTCTCGGCGAGTTCAGACTGGCCCACAGCGCTCAGAACGCTGTCTCTGTTGCTCTTTTCTGACCCACGTTCTGTGCTTTTGCTTTAACGCTCGTCCTCGCCACAATGTTATTACTTTACTACAACCGTGTTTGTGTCGCTTCGTTATTTCCTAATTGTTACGTTATTAGCTAGCTACTGTGTTATTGCGCGTACATCACTAATCAGCCACTTTGAAATTGCATTCTAATGTGTTACTTTCAGTAGTTAATGTAATGTTCAGTACTATACAGCTGCCAGTACATATTCTGTTATTTTATGGGCTTATTTTTTGTGATGTAGGCCAACTGTATTATTTGCTATTTAATATATAATTCCAAGCTAATAAAAAAGTCAATAAAAGTGTCTGTGTTTAAATGTCATTTTAGTTTAGAGGGCATAATTACCAGTAATAATTTTAATGTAAAGTGGTTTAAACATGAAAATTATGTATTTGTATAGTTGTATTGTGGTTATACTGAATCTCTTAAACCATGTTATAAGTATAATATTTTTCATCTGACTTGTTTGTTTGACAAATGTTGGGCATTAGGTTGTCTTGTGATCATTTGGATCATTGTTTAGAGATCAGTTTATGAGATCTCCAAAGCAGAATAAAAAATATCAAAGCCATATATAATAGCAAAGCATTATGCGATGCTATTCGATTACATTTTATATTTGTAGAACGGATCATGGTAAAATGCTCGGCTTGTATTGTGGTTTTGAGTTTTTAAACAGTTATGAGATCTTGTGGCTGTGAATGTAATTGCGTAAAAAAACTTACAGAAAGGAATGTCCTTCAGGGCCCAGAACCTTTGTGTTTCCCCAGCTCAGAGAAATAAGCTTAAACCCTGAAACTTCACTGCTTGGAGTTTCACACAGACATGAGCATGCAGTAGTTTACACTAAAGTATACAGTATGTAGATGACAATCCTTAGTTTTTTATCCTGATTAAACCCGAATTAACAGCAGAGACGGATGTCATTTCAGAGCTTTAAGGTGCTTTTCTTTAAAGTAAACAAACAGCATGTGTGTGTTTTACATGACTTAATCACAGCCGCAACACAGCTTCACTGTGTTTGATTTCCTAGTCACCATCTTCATGTTAGTCTACCCATTTTCTTTCATCATATAGACTATGGATTTTATTATTTTGTGTATGTGTGTGTGTTGTTTTCTGTCTTTCAGAATGTAAGGGCATTTTTACTCACTACTCATTAGTAATATTAAATATTTGTTTTTAAGATAATTTTATTTAAATAGTACCTTCTCTTTAAGTATAGTGGGGAAAAATATATATAATAATAACTGTATAAGTGCACACTGAGGTACATCTAAACACTTAGTAAATAAATAAACAGATTTTATTTTAAATAGAAAACTTTACAAACATAGTTTTATTACTGTTAATTTAATGCATAATAATAGTAATAATAATAATAATACATCTAAAGCTGTCTAATGATTCAGAATCAGATTTCCCCATTTGTTTTGATTCTTGATTCAGTTCAATTTTTATACATGTTTTATACACATCTACCTTTTAATATACATGATAATAATATTTCTGAAAATCAAAAGGGATTATCAATTTACAAATGGTGAATTAATATAAAGAAATGAATAATACAACTTTTTTGTTTCAGCAGAATTCACATTTTTATTTCAAAGTCATACAATGAATAGGTAGAATATTGTAAAAAAGTTGACTAATTTTTTGCCTCTGTCATAAGAAAGTTTTTAATTATACAGTATTTTAGAAGTAATAATATTAATATTATTATTACTTATAGTATTTATTATAACAATATTTACATCATTATATAATACATTAATTATTTACATTATTATATATACATTCTTACCCAGTAACCTCTGCCACTATGTGATGAACTTTAAACTTTAAACCATTCATGAGCTTTAATGTCTCAGTGCTATTTATGTTTATCTATCGGTCTGATATTTGTTTGTATGTGTTCCTCAGGTCTGGATGCTCCTCTACAGCAGTACCCACTCTCTGAATGGCAGCTCTCCGGTTCAGATCTGCTCCAGCTTTCTTTCTCCAGGCTGGAGAATATTGGAGTGCACAAAATTGGACACCAAGAGCTTATATTGGAGGCTGTGGAAAAACTCTGTGCTTTAGTAAGGCCTTCGAGAATTGTCTCTGTGCGTGTCTGTGTATGTATGCGAATGTACTGTATGTGGGGGGGCATACGTCCCCCTCACTTTTAGAGACAGACCATTTAGAAATAGGTGATTAATAATTATATGAATGTAAATCTTTGGATCTCATATAGTTGTCCCCCCACTTTTAAAATGTCCGCTATGCCCCTGTGTGTGTATGAGTGTGTGTGTGCGAGTGTGTGCGAGTGTGTGCGAGTGTGTGTGTGCGTGTGTGTGCGTGCGTGTGCGTGCGTGTGTGTGCGTGTGTGTGTGTGTGTGTGTGTGTGTGTGTGTGTGTGTGTGTGTGTG
>CAIGQZ010034880.1:13138945-13163646 GCA_903798205.1 Danio tinwini
CACACACACACACACACACACACACACACACACACACACACACACACGCTGTACTAAAATAACACATCAGTGGATTAAGAAGAAAAGGTCATGTCGATCAGAGAGAGTTTCTACGTCTGCTTGTTTTTTATCTTTTTTTTACCTTGAATGCACTTTCCCCTTGAAGTTCACGACTGCAGTTGCCTTAGAATTTTTTAGTGCAGTATTTAGAGGTTTGAAAGCAGTGGAAATGGCGGTTTTGTTTAATAAACATTGTGTTGTGGAATTTTAGAAGTTGGCTCTTCTGTAGAGTTCCTCAGAGCAAAGGCATAATACAAATTCTGGCATTTACTCATGCTCAAGTTGTTCCTGTTTGGATTTCTTTCCTACACCAATATAGTGCACTATGTGCCATTCACTATTAAGAAAGTGGTATTCGTTTGAACAAGTGAGTTTAGCTGCAGCTTTAGTGACTATTTGTTGTGTAAATAGGGGTTGGATAGTTGAAGTGACCAATTCACTCACTCATTATCCTTTGGCTTAGTCCCTGGTTTATCAGGGTTGTGACTAATTAATTGGAAAGAAAATCTGATGGGAAGCTGAAATGCAGGGTAATGCCATCAATATTGTTAATCTTATTGAAAAGGAACATAAGTTTTGGTTTTTGGTTGTGTAAAAAAGGGATTATTTGACTTTTAAAAAGTGAATAAAGTTTTTAAAGGGATCAGTTCACTTAACTTTTAAAAGTGAGTAATCCTGTTGCCTTACAAGTATTAAGTAAATGAACTATGTGTATAATAATACATTATGTTTTACATTAAGAAGAATTAAGTTAAATCAATTTAAGAGTTCCAAGTTCCAAGTTTTCTCACTTTTTAAGTAATTTTTTTCAAGTTTTTACTGTGCAAATGTTTACTAAACACATATTTTGAAGATTCTGACATATTCAAACTGCAGTTTAAGCCAACATAAAAAAGTTCAAACTACTTAAGATGAATCAATGCAGTTCTTGAGGTTTGTTTGGGACAGCTTAAATTATTTATTTTAAATCCACTTAAATTTGTAAAAACAATTAAGATAACTTAATCGATGTGTGTTGGCACAACATGAAGGAATTGTGTCGAATTTAGCATTTTTATAGTGAAAAAGCTTTTTTTTTGCCCAATGTGACTTTAAATGCAGTAATCCTGAAACCCACATATATGAATACACAAAACATGATGTAATTTGTATATTTCTGTACTGAAATTCAAACTAGTGGGTAGCACAATATGGAATGTAAGCCTTAAAATACATGTTGAAGACTTTTATTGACAAGTTAGTAATGTTTCTCAGAGGGCATACCGTTACACCCCTACTATACAACTAACATTCATTTTTTGTAAAAAAAAATTCGGCTTAATCGCGTCGCCACAGTGGAATGAACTGCCAACTATTCCAGCATATGTTTTATACTTCCTTTCCAGCCGCAGCCCAGTACTGGGAAAGACCCATACACGCTCACATTTGGACACTATGGGCAATTTAGTTTATTCAGTTCACCTATACCGCATGTCTTTAAACTGTGGGGGGAAACTGAAGCACCAGGAGGAAACCCACACGAACACAGGGAGAACATGCAAACTCCACACAGTAATGCCAACTGGTCCAGCTGGGACTCGAAGCAGTGACCTTCTTGCTACGAGGCGACAGTGCTTACCACTGAGCCACCGTGCCACCCCACAGCCAACATTTAACCTACATTTTTCGCTGTTTTCTTCTGGAGAACACTTTTCAAACCACATACCAATTGCTGCAGCAAAAAAGATATCATCAGATCACCATAGAAAAAAACAATAGAAGCATGTTGTTTTGAAAGGTGTAAATGGATCCATGCGGGATGTCAGGCCGATCTTTTTTTAGTATCATCAAGTCTCCTGGTCTGTTACCGGCAAGTGATTCAGCTGATTGGCTCTGCCCAGAGAGTGCAGCATTTATATAATTTGTTTTGCTCCGAGTTTGTCATTGTATGCAGCTGCAACTTCAGTCATTTGCCATGCCAGTAAATCACCAAAAAAGAAAGGGAGAGGAAGGTATAGAGAGAGAGAGACAACACCTGACCTGTGTTTTATCACTAAAGCTAGCTCTCACTCTCTTTCTGCAGTGCTCAAAACAGAGTTAATGATTATTATCAGTGTGAAATGAGTAGCTTTAGAAGATAACAAGGTAAAAGCTTTTGAGCTGAATGGAGCCGCTTTGTGCGAGGACATCAACTTCAATAGAGCTGAATGACAGAAAAACAGCAGGACTGGAGAGAAAATGAATATCAGGTGTCTGTCTCTCCTTTTCACGTGTAGTTTTGCATCCAGTTGATATTTACTCTGCTCTGCATAACAAGACAAATCAAATAGGATAAAACGGTGCACAGGAAAATATCAAAAGATCGATTTAATTGAAAAGGGAAAAGCAGGTTTTTGTGGTGTGCGTTAAATTGCTTCAGAAATAATTGCAACAAATGATTATATTGTCGATTCAAGAAAATCTTAGTCACTGATTATTTAATAATGACATAATAGTATAATATTGCAAGTCCACCCTTCAGACAAATACTTAACTTATTATGCATTCAGAGTAGAGAAAATGTGCAGTCATGTACTGTCATGTACTGTTTGCAGGTCCAAGCCGCTACTCATTTAAATTGAGAAAATAATAGTTTATGACCACTTTTTAGTCATATCACCAGGGCTTGACATTAACTTTTTTTATCTCCAGCCACTGTGGCTAGCAGTTTTCCACCGTTACTAGCCACTCGCTATTTTCACTAGCCACAATTTTGTTGTTGCGAAAATATATTTTATATACATAAATTTGAGAACTTTGGCATGCTAAAATTACTTAATTTAGATTTTGCGTTTTTTCCACTTGCCTCCTCGTTCATTTAACTGTTTTTTGGTAATGAGCTTACTCAATGAGCATGAGCAATCGGATTGTGCTTTCATAAAAAAGTGTCGCATTGCAATTAATTTTCTTTCACAGCACTTTTCAGGGCTCAACACAATAAGGATTTACTTTTTTTTTTCTCTGGCCACACCAAACTCATTATTTCCTTGCCACAAATTTTAAAAGTGTCAAAACAAGCAAAATACTGCTGTATACATACACTTTTTATTCAGCAAAACAGCTGACATTAAAAAATATATATATATTATATATATATATTTATATATATATTCTCACGCATCTAAAACTGTGCACAGTGGTCTGTTCTGGCTCCCAGATCACCAGTTAACTATGCATACAACAACATATTAAAGCAATATTATATAATATTAACCTATTATGCAATATTAAACTATATTAACAAAAATAACAGCAAGCAAAAGAAAGCGGGTAAAAAGCATTCGATTCTCGATAATGAAAGGATGATGCCGCGCACATGGTTAATGTTAGGCCAATTAATAATCTGTTTAAAGAATGGTTAAAGTGAAAGCGACAACAACTGCTGCTGCTTACAAAGAATCTCGAGCCCTTGGAAGGACTGTGGGTGCACAAGCGTCGCACTAGTTTCGTTTCCAGGCACGGTTACTTTGAGTAAGAAAACGGCACAGGAGCTTTTAAACACTCGCGCGCATCAAATCATGTGTGCGCGACACTAAAGCCTTCGTCAGTGAGTGAGGAAATCCTGTCTCACCATGCGCGTGATCCTCTCATTCGTTATTCACCTGCTTTCTTTTGCTCGCACGAAAAGCTGTTTTTGTCATTCGTGCTGCTTCTCGATTCTAAGATCACATTACGCATTTAGACAAATAGTCATAAACTAACAGTCTAATCTGTAGTGACAATGAGCCAGCACTGGCAATTTAAAAACGAGTTTCAGCCAGCCAAAGTGGCTAGTGGGAGTGGCTGTCTAACCCGCCACAACTGAAATCTACCTGCATTTGGCGGGTTGGCGGGTGTTAACGTAAAGCCCTGCATATCACACATTAAAGTGAATTTCATATACAGTAAAATCATGGTGTACACAACAATCTCTGGACTTCCTGCATCACAGACACCAATATTTGAACAATTTATAAAAAAACTAATCACTTTCTGGTCATCGCACATTAGGTATAGATGTATATATTGCAACCCTGATTTTCCAAAGTAATACATTGTTAATGTTTATTATTGCCATTTGTTGGATCTCCTCATACAATTTGATACAATGCTTGGACCCGGAAGCTGCTTCACATTTTTATTGTTGTAAAGTAGGTTTTATTGTTATAAAATGATCAATTGAATGGGTGTTATTGGTGGTTATTAGCTGATATATATAGGCCAGTAGGGGCCTTCTGCGCCTACTAGTAGGTTCAGAAGGCTGTTATCATCCATCAGCATGGTTAATCAGCTACAGTAATAGCGACGTCTCCATATATAGATCTGTTTTTACATTACTGTGTCTGCTGGGTTCAGCTTTGTAGTAGGGATAGACTTTAATAAAATACAATTTATGGGAAATTTAATAAATAATATAAATAATTCTCACAGTTAATTAGCTATACTAACAGGCAGGGCTTGACATTAACTTTTTTGATCACCAGCCACTGTGGCTAGTAGATTTCCAACATTACTAGCCACTGGTCATTTTCACTAGCCACACTTTTCTTGTTGGGAAAATATATTTTATATGCATAAATTTGACTGACATGCTAAAATCACTTGCTTTAGATGTGTTATGTCTACATGCCTTCTCATTCATTTCACTTCTTGTGTATTGTGTATTAGCTTGCTCAGTGTGCATGAGCAAATGGGTTGTGTCGCAATGCAATTATTTTTTATGTCACAGGACTTTTCAGTGCTCATAATGAAGGATTTACTAAAATTATCTGTAACCACACCAAATAAGTATTTCTTAGCCACAATTTTTTTAATGTGTCAAAATATAGCTCTATAGGTGCACTTTTTAATTCAACAAAACTTTTCTTTAAAAAAACATTACATAAAAAAAACACTTTCTATTGCTTTCCATTGCTCACGCGAATAGTTATTTTTGTGAGTCATGCTGCTTCTCGATTCTAAGTTCACGTTTGCACGAGTATTGGGCCATGCTTATTGTCGAACCCTGCTTTTAAGAAAACTATAATTTAAAAATGATTTCCAACCAGCCAAAGTGGCTTAAGTAGAGGTGTCTGTCTAACCCGCCAGAGCTGAAATCTTCCCGCATTTGGCAGGTTGGCGGGTGTTAATGTAAAGCCCTGCTAACAGGGAGACTCCAGATTAGTTTTTAGGTTACTGTGACGATTGGGTTTAGGGTTGAGGTAGGAGTAGACGTTAATAACATACAATTAATGGGAAATTTGATAAATAGTATAAATAATTCTTGTTAACTTCTGGCCGCAACGGTATGTGATCTATAGCTGATTAACTATGTAGATGAATGTTACCAGTACGCGCAGAAGGCCCTACTAGCCCATATCTATCAGCTAATAATCACTGATAACGCCAATTCAATCAAGTGATAACCTTTGAATTGGCTGAAATTTTATACTTTAACAAAGATTGTTTTTATTGTTATAATATTGTTAAAATATTGATTTTCTTTAATGTCTAAATATAAGTTTAATGAAAAATGTTCAAATGGCAATTTAATTATTTGCTGCATTTATGTGATTTAAAAAGTTGGGGGGGGGGGGGGGGGGGTTTACAGAAAATGACGGCAAACAATGTTGGTTAATTGTTTGGTTGTACATTTATAGTGAAGAGTTTACAGCTTTGAAAATTATTATTCAATCATTAATTTACCTTCGGCTTAATACCTGATTTATTAGGGGGCAGCAAAGCAGAATGAACTGCCAATTTCTCTGGCATTTACATGGAGAGTACACTACCTCATGAATACCCAGTGCAGGAAAACACCCATACATTCTCATTCACACACACACACACATCGTCTAATCACTCCAGTCTGCTTGTAGTAATCTGGCAAGTCATTTTTACCTTTATCTTCTAGTATACTAGTAGCATGAATATAGATGCTTTTTATAATCTATCATTTTTATAATCTCTAATTGATAGGATATTCACACCTATCAATTAGATACTAGCAGTTAGTAGTACTGACGAAATGCCATAGATATTTACATTAGTTGTCGCTTACGCTATTGTTGTCTACTGGAAGGAATGTGTCAATAGGCCAGCCATTTTAGTACAGGGTAGCGCTCCTTTGAAATGAATGTGGGACCAAGGTGCAGTGGAGGACTGGCCATCTAGAGCCAGAGATGCAGTAAATACATATATCTATGATCAGGAGTTTTCCTGGTGGTCAGTATGCAAATATATTTTTAAATTACGAAAATTATATGTTTACACCATTTTGCTACATCGATGAATAAATGACCACACGTTCATTGCCGACAAAGAGCATGTGTTTGTGTGCATGCAAATGTATTATCCTCCCTACCTGTTAAATTTGATCTAATATGTGTCTTGAAACACACCCCCTCTCCTGCTTTCACTTCTCATTCGTACAGAGGGAGCGATTCATTTGTGAATAAATTCCCCTTATGAACGACTCATTCCCTTAGCCGACAGTAATACAAGTTTCTAGCATTGCAGCATCTTGTTGTCATATTTCATTTAAATTGTTTGCTGATTTTATTCAACAAAACTAGCATAAGCCTAGAATTTAGTGCGAGTTGGTGTTACTTTGCCTTATGGTCAGTGCAGTAAGTGACTGTATTATCATCAATAATGTTACTTGTTGAGCACAAAAGTTTGTAATATACAAAAATGTAAAAAACTAAATCTTACCTATGAAATGTTGTGCCTTTGTTTTCTTTGTTTGCTCATGACTACACCCGTACACAGTGCTAAAGTCCAGCATCTTTACATTGACTTTAGTCTTGACTAGTATGGTTGAATGACGTTTGTCCTGGGCGCTATTGACGCATGTTCAGGGTCCGTATGCGATACCTAGTGTATACATCTTTGATGAAATGCATGGGTGAATTATTCACAAGAACATGCATTTAGAATATAGATAGGGTGAATATTTATTTTATGTCTGAATTGTCACAAATTAAATAAAGTCACAAAATACTCAATACTCGGGTGGTAGCAGATGTGTCTAAAAATACAATGCTCCATTTTGTAATATCTATCTAGTTCAAATTCAGATGTTTTCTGTTTATGTCATTTTGTGATAAAGATTGCATTTATTATGAGAGATCAGCATCCTACTCTCTAATCAGCTATAAGCAAATCACCTATAAAAAGATTCAGATCCTGTCATTCCACCCACTTGTAGCATCTTACTTGCAAGCGCTTGTGCAAAAAGACCTGTTTGGCAGAACAAGCATATGTTTATCCACTCACCTTGAACAAAGCAGATCATCGCTCTTATTTAAAGTGTCATTTAAACGGCTGTGTTCATCTAAAAATGGAAATTTCCTCACCATTTACTCACACTCAAGTAGTTCTAAACTATGAACATCTTTCTTCTGTTCAATACAAGCAGCCACTGACTACCCTAGTAGGATGTTGAATTATTTCTAGGTGGTTGGCTACTCCAGTTGTGCAACATTCTCACTAGCCGATAAAAAAAATATATATATTAAGTTTATATACTGTAACTTATATAAAAATATAACTTATTTTATCCATAATGATGATGATTAAGCTTATTATTATTATTATTAGTAGTAGTAGTAGTAGTAGTAGTAGAAGTAGTAGTAGTAGAATTAGTAGTAGTAGTAGTAGTAGTAGTAGTAGTAGTAGTAGAAGATGATGATGATGAGTAATTATTATTATTATTATTAGTAGTAGTAGTAGTAGTAATAATAATAATAATAATAATAATAATAATAATAATAATAATACAATTATTATTAGTAATAGTTATTCTCAGCATAACCTCCTATCATTTTTGTTTACAATTGACTGAATCCGAAAGCTTAGGCTGCTCACTTGTTGCCCCGCTGCCCTGCCAGACAGTGACCCTAAAGTTAGCATTTGTGCATGAAGGCACATTGTAAAATAGATTTCAGACAGACATCTGAGGCAGCATAAGGATTCATTCACACTGGAAACCCTAATAAGTTGAGACTACTCAAATGATTTAAAGAAAGTGATTCCCTCAGTTTATTTGAGTAATGGGAAATCGACAACTCAATAAATTAAGTAAACCAAATGTGGTCTCTTCATTGAATTAACTAAAATGTTTATTTACAGATCACTTAAATTTTTAAGTAAAGATAACTTAAAATAGCTAACAGACTAAACTTCCAAAATTTTCAGCTTTTATATTCTGTACTTATGTACTCACAGGGCCATTTATATCGAAGTAGATATTTCACACCAAATTGGTGTTTCATAACATCTAATTTTTATGCATAAAAATGTATATTTATTATTAATATGCAAAATAAATACAAGTGACAAGAAATAACTAAATTACTACAATTTTAAGCAATTTTAACTTACTCAATACTAAAATATTAATGCTACAAGTTTACTTGGTGTAAATGGTGCAAGTTTGCTTGAATCTTCTGTAACATTATCATTGTAAGTCATAATTTTTCTATTTGATGTGGTCTTATGAATAAAAGTATTTAAGGACCAGGACATGCACACATACACTACGGACAATTTAACTTTTTTAGGTTAAATTTAACAATTTAACCTATAGCGCATGTCTTTGGACTGTGGGGGAAACCAGAGCACCCAGAGGAAACCCACTCCAACACAGAAAGAACATGCACACTCCACACAGAAGTGCCAACTGACCCAGCCGGGACCCGAACCAGTGACCTTCTTGCTGTGAGGGGACAGGGCTAACGACTGAGCCACCATGTCGCCCCTTCATGTATATCAATTAAGAAAAATGTATGTATGTATACCACCTTGTCACATACAGTGCATCTGGAAAGTATTCATAGCGATTCACTTTTTCCACATTTTTTTATGTTACAACTTTATTCCAAAATGGATAAAATTAATTTATTTCTTCAAAATTCTACACACAATACCCCATAATGACAATGTGAAAAAAGATTTTTTGAAATTGTTACAAATTTATTAAAAATAAAAAACCTGAAAAATCACATGTACATAAGTATTCACAGCCTTTGCCGTTAAGCTCTAAATTAAGCTAAGGTACATTCTGTTTCCACTGATCATTCTTGAGATGTTGCAAAGAGGAATGGGCAAAAATTCCCAAAGACAGGTGTGCCAAGCTTGTAGCATCATATTCAAAAAGACTTGAGGCTGTAATTGCTGCTAAAGGAGCTTCAACAAAGTACTGACCAAAGGCTGTGAATAGTTATGTACATGTGATTTTTCAGTTTGTTTGTTTTTTTTATAAATTTGCAACGATTTCAAAAAATATTTTTTCACATTGTCATTATGGGGTATCGTGTGTAGAATTTTAAGGAAATAAATGAATTTAATTTATTTTGGAATAAGGCTGTAACATAAAAAAAATTGGAAAAAGTGAAGCGTTATGAATACTTTTCAGATGCACTGTAGCATATATCAGTGACTATATAATTTAAAGAAATTAAAATGTTATGTTCAGAGAACTTAAAATATTAATTAAAAGTTTTTTTGCTGCCTAATAAGTTAAACACACCTGTTTAAGTTTTGATGTCAAAACTTGGTATTTTAAGTAATGTCAAGTTTTATTAACTTAAAATCTATTGTAATGATAACAGCGGGGTTTACAGTGCAAGTACAAGCACAAAAGTGCTTTGGTGATACCAAAGGAAATATTTGCTAACTTCAATACCAATTTCTCACAAGAAATGCCATCAAAAGTGGAAAACATTGATCAAAAACACATTTACACGCAACAGATGCTCAAGTGGTGTTTTGAGACATTGTTGATTGTGGGATTTCAAAGGTAATGAAGGACATATCTATGCTGCCTTCAAAATTCATTCAGAAGAAAGTACCTCCCAAGAAAGGAAGTGAAGCAGAAAATGCAATGAGATGTGCCTTAATGCTTTCCTGGCTTAGGAGGCAGCAATTTAGAGCTTTTGGATGCAGACATTTTGTTCTAAATCTGAAGTTCACCTTTATTTATTTATTCAAACCAATGGAAATGAAGGAGTTCAACTGAAATCTGTGTACCAAATGGACATGTTTCTGTCAGAAGGGGAAGTGACACACCTGACTGATGCAATGAGAAGAGAGCTGTTAGTGTCACACACACACACACACACACAAACACACAAACACACACACACACACGCACGCACATAAAGACACAAACATTACACACTTCCCACGAAATACTTGCACCCCATGTCATGTCATATCCTCTCTCTCACACACCTGTGTCCATAAATACACACTTGTGACTCAGATGGGTCAACTATGAATCCATTCAACTTCTTCAAACAGATCTGAGGCTGGATACAAACCTTTATTTGTTTTGGTTTGGTTTTTTTTATACTGAACTTCATGGCTCAGTGCGGTGTGTGTATTGTTGGCTAAAGTGAGACTGCTGGTGGTCTGGGATTCAATGTTTATCTTTAGGGATGTTACATAAGATTTGGCTCATGAGTAAATCTGGTTGAAACACTTTCTGCTGCCACTGATCCTCACCGGCCGACCTAATCCAGTAATTAGACTATGATCGGCATTTTCCAGTCATTATGTATGAGTGTGTGTGTGTGTGTGTGTCTGTGTGTGTCTGTGTGTGTCTGTGTGTGTCTGTGTGTGTCTGTGTGTGTGTGTGTGTGTGTGTGTCTGTGTGTGTGTATAATTTTGTTCTTACTGTAGGTGTTGTTAAGGGTTGTTGGTGGTGCGTCAGATTAAGGAAGTGTTTCATTGAGAGGGCTGAAGGATGTGAATGAGCGCAGGAGTGAGTGCGTATGGATCCACAAACTCAGTGGGTGTAGGAAGCGCTTGCATTTTTAGTAAAATTCTCCTTTCTCGTTCTCTCTTCCCTGTAGGAAACCGCTGTGTTTGAAAAAGAGAAGGACATCATATCCATAGTAAGTTCACTCTCACTTTTTCCATGACTCTTGATTCTTTGATTTAATATTACTAAAGTTATATTTCAGTCAAATGCCACATGTCAGATTTGTGGTGTAAGTTTACAGTAGTTTAGAGTAAAAGAAGTTGTGAAAGTAAATGTGCAGCTTATATTTTCTGTTATAGCACTTTAAGTATTTAAAGAATTGTGAAGTTGAAGACAAAGTGTTTATTGTCAAATGTGTTGTTGACAACCTGTATGGTATCTGTAAGATTACTTTTGAAAATTTAGTTTAAAATGTTTATGATTTATATTTATTATTATTATGCAAAATGAATAAAAGTGACAAAAATAGCTAAATTACTACAATTTTAAGCAATTTTAACTTACTCAATACTAAAATATTAATGATACAAGTTTACTTGGTGTAAATGGTGCAAGTTTGCTTGAATCTTCTGTAACATTATCATTGTAAGTCACTATTTTTCAATTTAATGTGGCCTTATGAATAAAAGTATTGTTGTTGTTTTGTTACACTGTTTTACAGTCTCCTTGTCAGTTATGTATTTAAGTAATGAATAATGTTATTACGTATAGCAATATGTTCTTACTATAGAGTTAGTATTTATATTGGGTTTTGGTTTGTTGCATATCATTAGGTTGTAGGCATATCATTAGCATTTTCTTGTTTACTTACTAAAGTACACTACCTGATCAAAGACTTGTCTTCGATCCCTGTTGTAAGAGCAACAAATAATAACTTGACTTCCTGTTGATCATTTGGAAAAGTGGCAGAAGGTAGATTTTTCAGATGAATCATCTGTTGAACTGCATCCCAATAATCTCAAATACTGCAGAAGACCTACTGAAACCCGCATGGATCCAAGATTCTCACAGAAATCATTCAAGTTTGGTGAAGGAAAAATCATGGTTTTGGGTTACATTCAGTATGGGGGAGTACAAGAGATCTGCAGAGTGGATGGCAACATCAACAGCCTGAGGTATCATTGTGCTGCGAATTGCATTACAAACCACAGGAGAGGGCAATTTTTTCAGCAGGATAGCGCTCCTTCTCATACTTCAGCCTCCACATTCCAGTTCCTGAAAGCAAAGAAGGTCAAGGTGCTCAAGGATTGGCCAGCCCAGTCACCAGACATAAACATTATTGAACATGTCTGGGGTAAGATGAAGAAGGAGGCAATGAGGATGAATGCAAAGAATCTTGATGAACTCTGGGAGTCCTGCAAGAACTTTGCCATTCCAGATGACTTTATTAATAAGTTATCTGAGTCATGTATGGATGCAGTCGTCCAAGATAATGGGAGTCATACAAAATATTAATTCTTTTTCCACTGCACCATGACTTTATATTCTATACTGTACATTATTTCAAAACAAGGCATAATCATATTTTATTTTGGTAAAAAGAGCGTAACCTAGAGACCTTTGCCTTTCATATAAGCCACTTCTAATACCAATTGATCAACTAGAAGTCAAGTAATTATTTATTGTTCTTAAAACTTGGATAGACTACAAGACTTTTGTAAAGTAGTGTGCATGCAACATGTTAAACAGGGATGTTGTAAATTAAAGAGCTCCCACAAAAATCTTACTGACCACAAACTTTTAACGGTAGTATACAGTGTGACATGAAAAGAGAGCACTTAAAAATAAAAAAATGTTCAAGATTATACTTTTTACGTAACATAATTTCATGCTCCATCTCAAGTCATGTGATTTCTCTCTCTAGTGTCGTCAGTTGGTAGCGGTGTGTGACGAGATTTTGACTGTCAGTCCATTGCCTCTTCTTACACACACCGCACAGCTGGAGAGTGTCGATCTGGTCCCAGCCTCACCAGGAGATCACGTGGTAATTCTTTTATGCCCTTATTTTTTTATAGTACATTATTATTTCAAATTTGCGTTCTCTCTCCACATTGGTGCAATACTGTAAAGTTTGAATATCATGGTTTGGTGTGTAGGGATGTACCAATAACTTAACAATGATAAGCAGTGTATGGGCTGATAAATACAATCTTGAAGTTAGTTTTTTTTCTGATTCTGATCTTTAAAATGAAATATGGATATAATTCATAATTTATCAACCATTTCTAAACTCATAATTTATTTCTAATTGCCTGGTAAAGATAACATAAAAATGGCCATTGATCTACAGATGACTGATACATTAGGTGATACATTTTTTTATATACATTTTGTGGAAAAAATGAAGATAATCCATCATTTATTAGCCAAAATGTAATTTTCCTATCAGCTCAAAAACGACCACATTTAAACTAATATTGATCCACCAATAAACTATATATAGACAGATAAATGCAAATCTTTATATGCAGTTTTTAAGCCCAATTAAAAATGATTCTAAAATATTTATGGAGATAATTCACTATTTATCAGCCAATCATTTCTTTTATTATCGTGCTGATAATGATCACATTAAAATAATTTTTTATCAGCTGATACTGATATAGCTGCCATTACATTGGAAGTGGTCAAAGATTCAGAACATTTTAGATTAGGGCTGCATGATATTAGAAAAAACTGACATTGCTTTTTTTTGGTAATATATATTGTGATATGAAAATAAATTAATAAGATTACTCTACTTAGATAGAATTCCTTATTTTATATTGATTGGAATGATTTGTAGTCGAGTGCATCTGCATAAAATATGCAAAAACTAAATAATTCATTAAAGCCCAGATGAAAACAAGAGAACAAATATAAACAAATTAATAAACAATATGTTTTTTATTGGACTTTAACAGTATTGTAGTATAGAAATTCAATAATTAAATTTAAAATAACACTGGATAGTCTTTATTCTATAGCATTAAATAATTAAACACAATTCATCTTCATTTAAAGCAGCAAACTTTACAATTTTTTCTGTGCCCAAATGGTTTAACATCTCTTAACATCTTACAGTCACGCAGGCCTTAAAAACACATTCAAATAAAAGTCTTTCAAATTATTAAGAGTTAAACTTTACAACAACTCCACAAATTGCATGTTCTGAACTGTGTTTTCTGGTTAATTATAATTCCAATTTGACATTGCATGTCCTGTGATGTGACTGTTGCAGATTCGCACATTGCGATATCCATGCTGAAACAGTACTGTATGTTGTGCAGCCCTATTTTAGATCCTGTTTACACTTGTATTTAGTGTTTGCTACTTGTCATCTAATTGAGACCTAATGTTCATATTCAACTTTCTAGATTCATAATTCATTTGTATATTTTAGTTCTGTTTAATTCAGTACTCCTTTTTACGAATGGCTAACATCTAACCATTGCTTTTTTATATAAAGGACAGTTGGAGTTTAAACAGAGGCATCTTCATTCTCTCTCTCTCTGTATCTCTTTTTCTAAACACATTTCAAATCAGACAGTCCTTGCACTGTGTATTATATTCAGCTAATATGTTGCTAAGGGTGAAGCTATTTAAAGACAGTTTAATTGCGTGAAGCTCTTCATTTCTCTGTGTTGAGCACAAACACTGAGCAGCTCCACAAAGAAAAGCTCTTCAGTATGGATACGTGGACTGATAAATTATTCAATTAAGACATTTATAATTGGTTTCATTTTCCACTGGTTCATTTAAGAAAACTTATACTCTGGTTCGTTTTAAAGGCTCAGATAGTCTGGTGCCGTACACTGTCATTGGATTATGATTCATACTACATTTTGTAAGGTAAGTGGTTGCATGCAATTTATATGGGCTGAATTTAAACAAACTAATTAAATTTAGTAAAGTTCAACTTAATTTGTTTGTTTAATTTTAGCCCATATAAATTGTTTACCACCACTTACCTTAAAAAAAATGTAGTAAATCCAATGAATAATTTTTTTTCAGTGTCTCTGAAATCGCCCCCTATACCCTCATTCGCTATTCCTTACATTAGTCTACTAATGTGGTCCACTTGAAGGATTGAATAAAAGGAGTGAATAAATTCGAGTACTTGGTGGTCTGGAAGGGATGTCAGTTTTTTTATGTTTTGCTGTTTGATAAACCCTACAAAGGATTAGATTTTGAACTTGCTGGTCAGACCCTGTGGTTTAACACTTAGCGAGCTGTCTATCAGTAATGAAACAAAGCGCTTTGATTTCTGTTATGTATACAAACATTAATATTTCCACTGATAGGATTGAGGTTTAGATGCTGTTTTGTGGTCAGATGTGTACATTTATTTGGCATGTGAACTCTCACAGTGCATTATGGATATTCTATAGCTGTGGAGTGTACATGGGTTGATTCTGTGAATGATTCTGTCAACAATGATTCTGTAACTTCATAACTTCATAATGTCCACTATGATTTCAGACACCACTAGAAATGGCTGATTCCTCAAATAGGTGATTTTGGATACAGCCTTGTATTGTTTGACGTGTTAATCGAAGTTTGCACCTTTATGTTTTGTTTGTCCTCATATATTATGAATACACACTTGGCAACACACAGTTAAGCTTTTCAGTTTCTCTGTATTTGCTCGTTATATTGGGTATGAGTTTGAGTAGGTGTTAATTTTATTTATATAATGAAACAAATTATTCTATTTGGAGTGGTCTAATAACCTTGCTTCTCAATTAAAATGAGCTTTTTTCTGAAAATGGCAGATGGACAAAATAACAATTATTGTGATTGAAAATTACTGTAAGGTTATTTCAGCAAATATACATTTCTGAACTCATCTGATGGTAAAACAAGTTTTTTCATTTATTTATGTTATTTTGAACAATTTTATTACATTAAATGAAAACCTTTTTATTATAAATTCTGAAGAAATGTCATAGTTAGTTTGCAAAACATAATGAATTAACATTTTACTTAAACACGTAACTTTAAATCAGAAATCCAGAGAAAATGAGAACTTGCAAGTGGTGTATTATTTTTTTCTGTAGTTTGTTCATTTGCACAAAACATTCAAGAAAATCCAATAACAGGGTTTTACATTCTTAAGTGCACAATCTGTCATTTATTGCCAGGGACAAAATAAAAGAAAAACGTTCTTATTCTTGCTAAGACACGTCTGTCTCTGTTTGTTTTCAAAAGAGCGATTGTGGGGAAAACTCAAATCATCCATATTTTGACTCTCTGAGCTGCCATACTTTGGAGAACACGAGTCAGGAAATATAATAACTGGACATGATTGATAATTATTGATCTGACGGATACTAATGGATCCAGTGGCCTGAGGTTAGATCACCCTGATTCATTGTCTCTAAAGCAGGAGGTCTTTGCACTCACAGCACATTTTCAACAGAATCAATGCAATTTATATCCAGCTCGAGCTGACATCTGATACTGCAGCCGATTCATTGACCAGCGCCGGTTTGAACATGTTCCCTCATTTCCCCCTTTGAATTTTGATCCATATTTCCTGCTGATCTTGATGGCAGGAGGGCAGAGTATTAAGGCAGAAGCAGCAGGGTTCACGTACCAATTAGCAGCCCATATTCTCCGTTCGGTTATATGAGCCAATATCAAATCCATTAATTCGTAGTTCAGCTGTGGTGTAAGATATTCACGGCTTGATGTGCACATTATTTCTTTCACATAGGGAATTGAGATCACCACCACAGGATCCAGAAATCATTTTGTCACTGGAACACCAACTGAGGTATATTTCATATATTTTGCCAAAATTCTAAGGAAAAAATTCAAAAGTATTCTTAATATATTTCTTATTAGAGAAAGTTTGAAAGTTTTTTTTTTTTCAAAAAAAACTAATTTATTTGCTGGTAATTTACTTTTCCCTCATGCAATCCAAAATGTGGTTGCCTTTTTACTGTAACAGAACATTCTAGATTGGAATAAATGAATGTACTGTATAAATGGTTACCTTTGAAAAAGTCAAAAAACAAAATGAGTACATGTGGCTCTATATCATACATTGAGGCCTTATGAAGCTGGTCTATTAATTTGTGGAAGAAGCTGAACGTCATTTACCACATCATTATCTTTAATCTACATTATTTCTTGCACAGACTGATTTTTTCACTTCATAAGACCTCAATGTATCACCAGGAGCCTCCAGTATTCATTTTGTTTTAGCTGTATATGTTTAGAGGGACAGTTCAGCTCAAAATTTTATTTCTGTCGTCGTTTGCTGACCCTCCACTTGTTCCAAACCAGTTTGACAGAGAAGAAGATATTTTGAAGAATGTTGGAAACCGGTAACCATTGACTTTATATAATATTTTTGCCTAGTATAGATGGCAATGCTTACTGGTTTCCTTAATTCATAAAAAAGGTTTGGAACCACTTGAGAGTGAATATTGAATAAATGTTTCTATTTGGGTGAACTATCTCTTTAAGGTGCAATTGGCGCAGCCATTGAAATGCATTTTATGAATCATTAATCTCTTTTTAATGTTCCACTGGAAAAAAGTCACCTTGGATGGCCTGAGGGGAAATAAAATATAAAAAAATAATTAAAAAATGCTTTTCAACTCATCCCCTGAGTTGTCTGCTGGGAGACGTTTGAGCGTTTGTTTGAGGTTTGCAGTAAAATAACCTGTAATTGAGTTTACACCACACATGTCAGTCAGAACAGAGTGAGCGAAGATTGACTTTCTCTAAGCTCATTCAAAGGTGTCTGGACTGCTTTTTAAACTGAAATCTTGGGTTTAAATTGATTGTACTTTTTTTTCATTTTATGACCTGAGAGAATAAAACAAAAGAATGCTTCAAAGTAAAACTTTCTTCCGTGGTGTCGGAAACTGGGAAAGAGTGTGATAACACTGTGTAACACTTTTCATTCGTTAGCTGTCAATCTGTCTTCCCTACTCTTCTGATAAATTTGTGGCGGTAAGATTTTTAAAAGGTTTCTGAAAGAAGTAACTTATCCTCACCAATTAATTTGATCAAAAACACAGTCAAAATAGTAATGTGATATTATTGCAATATAAAATATCTGTTTTAGTTTTCATATATACACTCACCGGTCACTTTATTACGTACACCTTACTAGTACTGGGTTGGACCCCCTTTCTGATTCAGGCCTTAATACTTCATGGCATAGATTCAACAAGCTACCAGAAATATTCCTCAGAGATTTTGGTCCATATTGACATGATTGCATCATGCAGTTTCTGCTGATTTGTCAGCTGCACATCCACAATGCGAATCTCCCGTTCTATCACATCCCGTTCCACAGATTGTCATGTTCAAGAACCAGTCTGAGATGATTCATGCTTTATGACATGACGCGTTCTCCTGCTGGAAGTAGCCATCAGAAGATAGGTACACTGTGGTTATAAAGGGATGGACATGGTCAGCAGCAATACTCAGGTAGGCTGTGGCGTTGACATGATGCTCGATTGGTACTAATGGGCCCAAAGTGTGCCAAGAAAATATCCCCCACACCATTACACCACCAGCCTGAACATTTGATACAAGGCAGGATGGATTCATGCTTTTAGGTTGTTGACGCCAAATTCTTACCCTACCATCCGAATGTTGCAGCAGAAATCGAGACTCATCAGACCAGGCCAGTGTTTTTTCCAATCTTCTATTGTCCAATTTTGGTGAGCCTGTGCAAATTGTAGCCTCAGTTTCCTGTTCTTAGCTGACAGGAGTGGCACCCAGTGTGGTCTTCTGCTGCTGTAGCCCATCCACTATAAGGTTCGACATTTGTTTGTTCAGAGATGCTCTTCTGCATACCTCGGTTGTAATGAGTGGTTATTTGAGTTACTGTTACCTATCAGCTGGAACCAGTCTGGCCATTCTCCACATACCTCTAGCATAAAAGGCATTTGCGGCCACAGAACTGCACCTCACTAGATATTTTCTCTTTTTTGGACCATTCTCTGTAAACCGTAGAGATGGTTATGCATGAAAATGCCAGTAGATCAGCCGTTTCTGAAATACTCAGACCAGCCCGTCTGGCACCAACAACCATGCCACGTTCAAAGTTACTTAAATCACCTTTCTTCCCCATTCTGATGCTCGGTTTAAACTGCAGCAGATCGTCTTGACCATGTCCACATGCCTAAATGCATTGAGTTGCTGCCATGTGATTGGCTGATTAGAAACTTGTTAACAAGCAGTTGGAAAGGTGTACCTAATGAAGTGGCCGGTGAGTGTATATATTGCTGTGATGGGCTTCAGTGTCACATGACACTTTCTAGAAATCATTCTGATTTGTTGCACAAGAAACATTCATTATTATTGATGGAATCCAGAATGCTACAAGTTTTAAAGAACAGTATTTATAGAAAACTTTAAATAATTGAAACAACTTTATAAATGTCTTTGAGCATTTGAAATAATGAAAATAATTGCCTGAATAAAAATATCATGATGCTTTTTTAAATCTTACTGACCTCATTTTTTTGCATAGTACTAGTGTATGACAATCATCCAACCTTAAAGGTGTTGATATCTGCTTCTTCAGTTCAGATGGGTATTCATCTTTTACCTGTGGTGGTTCTTTCGAAACCATTGTACTCTTTTGCCATGTCTTTTTGATACTGATATACTCAGAACTGTGCATTAGTGTGCTCTTTTCTTTTACACAATCATAAATCTTGTCTTACAGTTTCCAGCAGAGATCTGTGAGAAGATTTTAGAGGGGGATGAAGTCATTCAGGTCAACGGACAGATAGTGGTAAGTGGTAACCGTTCAATGCTAATGATGTTTTTTTTTTTTTGTTATACTGGCTTTTTTCTATAAAGGCTGCTGTAATTATAAAATTAGACAGGGTGTAATAAAGCACAGTGAGACTCTTCGTTTTACTGGATGACCCGATGCTATATTTGAGGAGATGTCTTTTGTCCACCAAATTGGATCATCAATAGTTTGTGGTCTAGTGTCCTGTAATTACTAATTGGCTCATGAGAAAAACAGTGGTTATTTCAGGCAAACTGGATCTCTCGTTGAAGCAGTGTAAATGATGTATTTATTTCCAGGTTGGCTGGAGTAGGAAAAACCTTGTTAAAAAATTAGAAGAGAATCCAGATGGGGTCACTCTGGTTGTGAGGAGGCTTCCGGGATTCCTGAAACGCAAGGAGAGCCGAGCCAAGTCTGAGGTACTGGAGGCTTCTCCTTTTTTATACACTTAAATGGGTCATACATTTCTGTCATCTTTAACTCTCCCTTTACCTGTTCAAAACATGTTTAATTTTCATTCTGTTGTTAAACACGGAAGTATCTTCCTTTGTATTTTTGAAGAATATTGGAAACTGCTTGTAATTGACATTTATAGTGTTTTTTTCCTACTATGGATGTCTGTGTTCAGCAGAGGAAATGAACAGCTTTGGGACCTGTTGATTTAAAGATTGGTAGTTTCAGAGACACTTAAATGGCTTTATATTTTAGACTATTTCAGCATGACACATGTTTGACAAGATATGATTTTGTCACCAAATCTGATGCCCAGACCAGAAATTCTAAACTTTTATTTTGCAAAGGAACCACATATAAGAACTGAGATTAGCTATCAATGGGGGAAAAAAGCATTTAAATTGTAAAGATGTGTGTGGCAGAAAGAGATGTTTTTTTGGTTTTTTTAATGTGTTAAAAAAATGTAAATTTGTTACTGCATGTAACTACATCGTAATTTTGATAACAAAAAGTCAAATTAGTGACATTAATCAAAAGTATTTCATGACTTTGAGTCTCATAATTATGTGTTTGTCATTTTACTTGTCCTAACTATGCTTTACATAATCATGATTTTCTACTTACCAAATATGATCATCCCCATGCAAGCGACACCCATCCTAAAATGAAATAGCGATCTATATATTTTCCTGCATTAAGACCCAGTTTATGTTGTGTAAAATGAATATAAATAGGTCTAAAAATGAGATTTGTAAACTTGTTTTTTACTCCTTATACTCTTACTACTAATTATACAATTTTTACATATATACAGTGCTCAGCATATTCCTCACAAATCTATCATATTTTTAATAGGAAGCTATACAATATTTTATTTGTGCATATACATTAGATTAGTCAGTACTGAAGCCAAATCTTGAGCTCATCTAACAAAATAACTTACAATAACTGTCCAAAAACCAGTACACCCAAATTTATGTTATAGAAAAATATTAAATACACATTTTAAAAAAGAGGAAAAATCAAGAGAAGCAAAAAATAGAAACCTTTAGTTGAACTTTTGTAGGTTGTAATTTTGTTTTGTAATATTTTCCTTGAATTTCTAAATATGTTTGGTGACTAAAATATTATTTTAATAAATATATCTGTTTAATAAATCTGTTTTGTTTAAATGCACCAAAATACATTGCCTATATTCACTGTTTAAAATGGCATGTACTATATTATGCTGAGCTCTGTATATATTCATTTATTTTAATGTAATTTGCATGTATTTCTTTTGTAATAGCTTTTTACAGTAATTTACAAATTATTTATGCTATTTTTTTATAACATATGCATATGAATTCATTAATTTTTTCTGTATGTCTAAACAAAGCCAGAGTGTTTTGACCGAGTTAATAACCAGCTAGAGATGAACACATGAGTCTCATGTGAGGAGCTGCAAGCATTTTACACTGTTGGTTCTTTTAGCGGTTGCTTTTGCAACAAATTTATTGACGTCACATGTTCATACATCACACGTGGTTGTGTTTGTTCGACGAGCAATACACACATTTCCTCTTTGTGACACCACAGTGAATACTCTCTTATATCACATCCACAATTACAATAAACAAACGAAAGAGATTATAATTTGAAATTGGTGTGTATTGAGTACATCGACAACAGTTACTGTACCTCCTACACGTCAGTCTCCTGTGACTGCAAAAATGTAAAAAATTCTATATATAAATATTCAGGTGTGTGTGTGTTTGTGTGTGTTTGTGTGTGTTTGTGTGTGTGTTTGTGTGTGTGTTTGTGTGTGTGTTTGTGTGTGTGTTTGTGTGTGTGTTTGTGTGTGTGTTTGTGTGTTTGTGTTTGTGTGTTTGTGTTTGTGTTTGTGTTTGTGTTTGTGTTTGTGTGTGTGTGTGTGTGTGTGTGTGTGTGTTGTGTGTTGTGTGTTGTGTGTTGTGTGGTGTGTGGTGTGTGGTGTGTAGTGTGTAATAGCAGTCATGTAGCTTTTAAAATGATTGGGTTTGACGTGACCCTGAGGGACTGAATCCTCAAGTATTTCTGACAAACACACACAAACACACCAACCTCAAGCTGACGAATTCAGGCACAAGAGGTCCCCTCAAACTTTCTGAGCTGTCATGAGCATTTTTTATGCTTTCCTTTTCAGTTTTATCTTTGCTTTCATTTTAAAGACTTTGAGTAATCTTAGTGTTAGTTTGCGCTTTTAATATTTAGTTATGGTTGTGGTCTCACTTTATGTTACTACTATGTACTGGCATCAAAAATAAATACAGTGTAGTTACTGTGGTATTGAAAAACACTTTTGGTGCTCTTGAGGTGGGATGGGGTAGGGTTAGGGGGACAGGTTGGTGGTATGGTTGAGTTTAGGGATGGGTTAAGGTGTAAGGGCTGGTCAACTGTGCAATTAAAGATCTAATTACAGAAAATAATTACAGATGTAATTACATGCATGTATTTAATCAATCATAAATGAAATGTAAAAAATGAATTTGCACAGAAATACATTGTAATAAATTATTAATTTCGGTGTAAGTACATATTATTTAAGGCCTCTTAATATTTACCTTATTCTTTGTGTTTTAATCTTTTTGGCTCGAGACTTCCGGTCTCAATCACTTCCATTCATTTTTAGACATTAAAAACAGCTTGTTATGCTGCTTGATGTTGCAAACTGATATTTTCTTATTATATGATTCTGCTTTGTCTGTATAGTCATGAACACACTTGTTTGTGGATCAAGTAGTTTGACCATTTTCTGCCGTTTATTATTCCTAGTCCCATAGGCAGCTGAATTGGAAGTTCTAAAACAATCCCAAAAACGAGAATTGAAGAATAAGGTCAATAAAGTGGGGTAAAATATAACTATGGTATTTTAGAATTTAGCTAAAAAAAAATGTAATAGTTTTTAAAATTTAAAACTTTTTTTTTTTTTTTTTTGGTAAAAAAACTTTTTTAAAAGTTCATTCATTCATTCATTTTCTTTTGGCTTAGTCCCTTTATTAATCCGGGTCGCCACAGCGGAATGAACCGCCAACTTATCCAGCATATGTTTTATGCAACGGATGCCCTTCCAGCTGCAACCCAACACTGGGAAACATCCATATACACTCATTCACACACATGCACTGCGGACAATTTAGCTTATACCCAATTTACCTATACCACATGTTTTTTGACTTGTGGAGGAAACCCACGTGAACACGGGGAGAACATGCAAACTCCACACAGAAATGCCAAAAGTTTTATTAGCTACTGTATATTGACAATGAACAATACATGTATTGCATTTATTAATCATAGTTCAACATTTACTAATGCTTTATTGAAATCTACAGTTGTGCTTCTTAACATTAGTTAATCTAATTGTTAATCTAAAATAGCAAAGAACAACTTTATGTTCATTAACTAAAGTTAAAAAATTTCATTCTGTAATGTAACATGTTAGTATTTACATTAACTAAGTGTTTTTAAGTGTTATCTTTAAAAGTAAATAATTCATTTTTTTAAAGTATTACTTTTTTCAAGTTATCGAAATCTTTTTATTGTTTGATTTTTGTTAATCAATAGTCGTGACACATTTTTGCATTTTTAAGTAACAATATTTTATATATCCTGTTTTAATGACATTTTCAATTTTGTTTTATGTAATTATTATGTGGTTTTGTAAATTTTTATGTTTTTTATTAATATGTCTAATATTTATTTTTATTTATATTTATTTAATTTTATTTACACATTGCCACCTTTGAATTATAAGGTTTATCGAGCAGTTTTAAAATATTGAGCTTTAAAGTTTTTTTTGTTCCATATAACAAAAACCTGTGGAAATAAATCTCTTTCAAACATAAAAATGAGACCCTAAGGGTAATCAAAATCCACTTTATCAAAATCCTGACAAATTTGTTAGATTATGTACAGTATATCTCAAACATATATACGTCAAAGATTTGTTTAAAATAACCCTAAATTAGATAATAGTTTTTCTTTTTTTTATTGGTTTTTTTTTTTGAACAGTCAAACACAACGACTTCCAAATTTGGTCCAACAAACATTCACACAACAATTGACAATAAAAGATGCAATATACAAACAATACATACAGAAGTGTAGTGATAATAGATTAATACAATAATAAAATAAAATAAAAAATATAAATTACTAAAACGAAATAAATAATAATAAAATTAAATAAATACAAAAATAAATAAATAATTAATGATAAAAACAAAATACTGACCTTCTCTTTTAATCTAAATCCTCTTCAATTTAACTATTTCCTGCAGAATTTATGTTTTTTTAAATAATCCAAGAAAGGTTGCCAGATTTTATATAATTTGTCTTCTTTCTTTTTAGGGAGAGTCTGATTTTCTCCTGTTCCAAATGTTTCATTACATCCCTCATTAGATGTACATATGTAATATTAGTTTTTCATTGCCTAAAACCATTTATAACTATCACACTTTTATCAAATTTAAATAACATTAATAAGAAATATAGTTTTCATTTTTGTCCCAAGACTATTGCTTCACAACCACAAACACAAACACAGACACAAACCTCACGGGAAGCACAACATACTTACCATGATCCTTCACAAGACATAAACATGTGCACATGAACTCACTGCCACACACACACACACACACACACACACACACACACACACACACACAC
>CAIGQZ010034880.1:13165187-13177678 GCA_903798205.1 Danio tinwini
ATATATATATATATATATGAGAATGAATGGGGCGACGCAGTGGCACAGTAGGTAGTGCTGTCGCCTCACAGCAAGAACGTCGCTGGGTCGCAGGTTTGAACCTCGGCTGGGCTGTGTCAGTTGGCATTTCTGTGTGGAGTTTGCATGTTCTCCCTGCGTTTGCGTGGGTTTCCTTCCTCCAAAGACATGCGGTACAGGTGAATTGGGTAGGCTAAATTGTCCGTAGTGTATGAGTGTGAATGAGTGTGTGGATGTTTCCCAGGGATGAGTTGCGGCTGGAAGGGCATCCGCTGCGTAAAATCGTGCTGGATAAGTTGGCGGTTCATTCTGCTGTGGCGACCCCAGATTAATAAAGGGACTAAGCCGACAAGAAAATGAATGAATGAATATATATATATATATATATATATATATATGCACAGGCAGTTGTGGCCTAATGGTTAGAGAGTTGGACTTGGGATCCCAGTTGGAGTTGGGATCTCTCCAAACGCAGTTCTCCGGAGTCGCTTGGATAAAAGCATCTCCTAAATGCTTAAATGTAAATGTATTTTTGTACCGCAGATCAGCTACAGACGGCACACATCATTTCAGGCGGGAGAAATCGGCTCTCACTAGTGATCAAAGCTCCAATGAATATCAGTCAGGCACCTTAAAACGGCTTCAGCCAGGAATAGGTAAGAGTCGCTGCAGACTGGAAAAAAAATGTGTACAGACTTTTACAATTCTGTCTATGTAAAGTTATAAACAATTTTACCACATAATGATAGTAAATGCAGTAAGTACAGCGCTCATCACTTACACTGTGAGTCAACACTTTGGGTTTAGTCATTTATTACAAGACTCATTTGACCTTGGGCAAAAGTGAGTGACCTTAAAGAATTGTATAATACTGCACAGTGTTCTACTTCAAACAAATGTTTTCTATTGACCAAAAATGCATTAGTTTACACAAAAAATAATTAAACAAATGTTTTCAAAATTAATGATGATTAATAATTAATGATTTCTTGATCAGAATCAGTATATAAAAATGATTTCTTAAACAATATTTGACTTTATGTTTTTTTCGAAAATCAAAAAACAAGATTATAATAAATGAACTTTTCAATATATTCAAACTTATTTTGACTGAGCTGATGCTGCTAGCTTTTCTGTTTTGTATGAGTAGTGTTCAATTAAAGGTTCATTTACATTTTTTATTTCCCATAAGTGTTAGCTTTTTAAAGAGCTGACTTGCGATTTTATGACCCCAACTTTTTTCTTTAATATTTATTAGTGTAATACATCAGCCCCTGTATAAATTATGCATGTGGGAGTCACTATAACCCAGGAGGCTGCTTGGCAGAGATACTGTAAAGAAAAAAATGATTATTACGGCAGAAACTGAATTAAGACCTGTATGATTAATGTCATGGTCAATAAGTCAATCCTTTTTTCATAAAATTGAAGTCAGAATTATTAGCCCCCTTGTTTATTTTTTCCCCAATTTCTGTTTAATGGAGAGAAGATTTTTTCAACACATTTCTAAACATAATAGTTTTAATAACTCATTTATAATAACTGATCTATTGTATCTTTTCTATAATGACAGTAAATAATATTTTACTTTATATTTTTCAAGACACTTTTATACAGCTTAACGTGACATTTAAAGACTTAACTAGGTTAATTAGGTTAACTAGGCAGGTTGGGGCAATTAGGCAAGTTATTGTATAACGATGGTTTGATCTGTAAACTATGGAAAAATATATAGGGGCTAATAATTGTGACCTTTAAATTGTTTTTAAAAAGTTTAAAACTGCTTTTATTCTAGCCAAAATAAAACAAATAAGACTTTTTCCAGAAGAAAAAAATATTATCAAACATAATGTGAAAATTTCCATGCTCTGTTAAACATAATTTGGGAAATATTAAAAAAGAAAGAAAATTTCAAATGGGGGCTAGTAATTCTTCAACTGTGCATTCTGTTTTAAGGGTAACAT
Organism: Danio tinwini; assembly: GCA_903798205.1. Classification (NCBI taxonomy): domain Eukaryota; kingdom Metazoa; phylum Chordata; class Actinopteri; order Cypriniformes; family Danionidae; genus Danio; species Danio tinwini. Next base: position 13,167,170 of record CAIGQZ010034880.1, read on the forward strand.
AACATATTTTATGTTAACATAATAATAGATATTGTACCCGAAGCTATTCTGTACTTGCGTTTGCAATTTCAAGTCAGTGATCCAAAACAGTTAATCTAAAAAAAGAAGCCCATCTCAGATTGCTGAATTGATCTTACTATGAGAGCTCCAGTCAGAGCTTTATGTGAGTTAGCCATGGCCACTTATTTACAAGAATAAATGGAATTAAAAAAATCTATTATGGGTAACAATTTATTCCATGGTGACCATATATTGTCATACTACACCGCTTTAAATCACTCATTATACATAAAGACAGTAACTGGCCAAGACCTACCGGCAGTGTATATACCGTTGAAGTCAAAACTATTATGGCTCGTTTCCACTGAGTGGTACAGTTCGGTACAGTTCGGGTCGGTACGGGTCACCTTTATCAAGCTTGCGTTTCCATTACAAAGGGTACCTATTTGGTGGGCGTGGTGTACTACAGAGAGTTTCAGTCGACGTCATTCTCGCTCGAATAAATGTCTACAATAAAACTGTACATTTCGTTCACATTATATGAGAAGCTCTTCTAACAAAGCAGATGCTTTAAACATATTAATACTTGTTTATAAATGTTTATTACTAACATTTCTATGAACATGATTTGATTATAACTGCAGATCAATGACAGTGTGTTTTACAGCCTACTGTAACGTCTGCAATTATATAAAATAAATAAATAAATGCAACATATATGAACACATACAGACCCTTACAGTCTCCGATATGTTACCAATTACAGATAAACTACACACAGCATACATTAAGTCCTTATTTGAGTTCAAAAACAACACGCAACATATACAGTAGCCCACAGTCAGAGCTAACCTCTCATCTGTGTCTGTAATCTTCACCAGCACATGTAGCCTCTGTTAGAGAGTAATTCCATCATTCCGAGTTCATAATAGTCCAAAAGGCGATGATAAACATGGCAGTTTGTTCATGATTCAGGTTGCTGAAACTATTTGCTCCTGTCGGGAATCCTTGTAATCCTGTCGGGCTTCTCCTTTTTTTCTGCGCTTCACTCTCGCGTTTGTCCTTTTCTTTCTGAATGGATCAGATGTTCAAGACGCTTCATTAATTACATACGCACGCTATTATTATCAGCTTAAGAAGTTCGTTATATCAAATCTAGACGCGAACGCGGGCTCCCTGAAGAAAGCGAAAAACCGCTCGCACTTTTAGACGGCCTCATAAAACAACAACAGGACACGGCAGATTCTTGGCTTTGTGGTTGTTCATCAAGACAACGACAAGGTTTGTTTTGAGCCCGGGTCATCCATGTATCGTTATTATATGCATATAGTTGTCTCGGCTGTGCATTTAAAAACATGGCGGCTCCATTGTTTTGATTCTGGCTAGCTCCACGAGATCGTGACGTATCTCTGTAAACCAATCAGCGTTCAGCTGCGCATGTAGCTCCACCTTTGGGTACCCTTTTCTCATCTTTGGTATCCTTTCGAAAGGGTGCCGAAAAAGTGGTACGGTACGGATCGGTTCGGTACGCTTTTGACAGTGGAAACGGCCATAAAAGCGTACCGACCCGTACCGACCTGTACCGTACCACTCAGTGGAAACGGGCCTTTAGCCCTCCTGTACATTTCTTTTTCAAATATATCCCAAATGATGTTTAACAGAGCAAGGATTTTTTCACAGTATTTGCTATAATATTTTTTGTCCTGGAGAAAGTCTTACTTGTTTTATTTTGGCTAGAATAAAAGCAGTTTATAATTGTTTTTAAAACCATCTTAAGGTCAATATTATTAGCCCCCGTAAGCAATCGTTATGCAATGTTTTGCTTAATAACACTAACTTGCCTAATTAACCTAGTTAAGCCTTTAAATGTCACTTTAAGCTGAATACTAGTATCTTAAAAAGTATCTAGTAAAATATTATGTACTGTCATCATGACAATGATAAAATAAATTGGTTATTAAAACTATTATGTTTGGAAATGTGTTGAACAAATCTTTTTGTTAAACAGAAATTGAGGGGAAAATAAACAGGGGGGGCAAAAAATTCTGACTTCAACTGTATATTTCCCTGACAATCCTAAAGCAGCAAAAATACATACACAAAAAACACACAAATCTAAATATTGTTCAATTATGAAAAAAATCAGCACAACAAATACTAATATATTGTTAATTAATCATGCTCTTGCTTATAGACTCTCTGCGTGCAAGTCGAAACAGTTTGGAAGTAAAAATATCTGCAGAGAGAAGTCCATCCCCACAGGAACTGAACCGCTCCAGCACCAGCTCCTGTCCTGATATGGCAGGACTAAGAGTAAGAACACTTTGTACCTTTTCTTAGTCAAAAAGCGAGATGTGTTGTTGGAGAGCTACTGTATTGATTTTTCACCCTTCAGCGTGGTACACTGGAGTGCACCATGAGTCATTGAGAAGCCATTTGTTTGAGTCATTTCATAATAAAGTGTTTGATTGTGCCAGATCAGATGGCATTGGCAGAAGGTCTGTTTTAAATCCTGTGATCGCCAGCTAATTATACATTTCTTTTTACCACAGGAGGAAAAGGAGAATAAGAAGAGCTCTACTAAAGGTCAGGCATGGACATGTTCGTTCACTATTTTCTCAAGGTTTTTTTTTATTTTTGTCTAATGGAAATTAATGACTGTTTGTTGATTTGTGTTGTATTTAAGGAATGCGGACAGTGATGAGCCGCAGAAGGGTGTCCTGTCGTGAACTCGGTCGTCCTGACTGTGATGGATGGCTCTGGAAAAAGAGAAAGGAAGCAGGCGTCTTCATGACTCAGAAATGGCAGAGATTTTGGTTCGTCCTTAAAGGTCCAACGCTGTATTGGTATAACAGCCAACAGGTTTGTTTGAATTTAATTTAACTTCTATTAAAAGATTCCCAGAGGCGACACGGGGGCTCAGTGGTTAGCACTGTCGCCTCGCAGCAAGACGGTCACTGGTTCAGGTCCCAGCTGGGTCAGTTGGCATTTCTGTGTGGAATTTGCATATTCTCCTCATGTTGGCGTGGGTTTTCTCCGGGTACTCCGGTTTCCCCCACAGTCCAAAGACATGCGGTCTAGATGAATTGAATTGAGTGGGTGTGAATGGAACTGCGTCTGCTGTGTAAAACATATGCTGGGTAAGTTGGCGGTTCATTCCACTGTGGCGACCCATGATGAATAAAGGGACTAAGCTGAAGGAAAATGAATGAATGAATAAAATATTCCCTCAGATCTATCACTCATTAATAACCTGACCTGTCTCTTTGTTTTATGATGAACTTTGTCTTTAATTTTACTTACTTTATATACATAACAGACCCTAATATTTTTTTCTCCACATAAAGTTAATCAACATGCTATTATGACAATGTTTTATGTGAATATTCTTGTGATTTGGACTATTTTTATAAGAATAAAATGTGTTTACATTTGAAATGCTGAGCATGTGTAACAATTACCTTTTCCAAACAATGCTAAAAATTGCTCGTTTCTGTATTATTATAAGACCCTACTTTCGATCACAATCAGGAGTTGTTATAAACTGACAGTCATTCATTCTTTCATTTTCTTTTCGGCTTAGCCCCTTTATTAATCAGTGGTCACCACAGTGGAATGAATTGCCAACTTATCCAGCATATGTTTTACGCAGTGTATGCCCTTCCAGCTGCAACCCAACACTGGGAAACACCCACACACTCTCATTCACACATGCACTCATACACTACGGCTAATTTAGCTTACCTAATTCCCATATAGTGCATGTCTTTGGACTGTGGGGGAAACCAGAGCACTCGAGGAAACCCACACCAACACTGGGAGAACATGAAATTTTCACAGAAGTGCTAACTTGCTCAGCCGGGGCTCGAACCAGCAACCTTCTTGCTGTGAGGCGATCGTGCTACCCACTGTGCCACCGTGATGCCACAAACTGCCAGTGGTTGTTTAAATTTGATTTTGAGTATAAGTGTAGTATTTTTGCCGTCTAATGTTGTAGGGATACACAGATATGTAAATTTGGTTTGGATGCAGATAATCAATATTATTAGCCCTCCTGTGAAATTAAACTGTTTCTCAAATATTTCCCAAGTGATGTTTAACAGAGCAAGGAAATTTGGAAATCACTGGATTTCCTATAATATTTTTTCTTTTAGTGACGTTATTATTATTTATTTTAGTTTGGCTGAAATAAAAGCTGTATTATTATTTTTAAAATGATTTTTAGGATCAATATTACTGTATTAGCACCTTAAGATTTTTTTCCCATTGGCTACAGAACAAAGCACTGTTGTCCAATGACTTGCCTTATTAACTTAACATCCACAGATAATCTTATTGACACAGTTATGCCTATAAATTCAATTTAAGTCAATTGATGTTTATTTCCGTAGCGCTTTTACAATTTAGATTGTGTCAAAGCAGCTTAATCCAGAACAGGGTGTCCCCGGGGTCTTAAACAGTTCTAAAAGTTGATAAATCAATTATGAGAAAATTAAGATATCCTTAAAATATATCAAAAAGTCTTAATCACGTTTTATGAGGTCTTAAATTTTGTTCAAGCATTGTCCAAAGTGTTTGACTTTAAAAAAGCATAATATATTTATTTTCCTCCTAATAATAACAACGGCCTGCTCAATGCACGCGATTGGTCTAGGCTGGGGAGCGTCCGGCCAAGCTTCTTTGTTTGGGTGATGTCACATAATTTACAACAAAAGTGAGAAGGTGATGTGATGCACTCCACATGTAGCAAAATCATAGAGTGAAACAGACAGCAAAATGGGAAAATGTAAGTTTGCGTGCTGCTGGTTGGAGAAAGACGAGTTTAAACAGAAGCTGAAACCTGTCGCTGAAAACAACCACGTATAGTATTCTTTCCAGCGTTGTTTCTTCCGAGCTTATCTGAGTTCTGTTGCATGGTTGTGCTCCATTGATTTATTTAACTACAACTGTTTATTAACAACTGCTTATTAAGGTAAATGTTTGATACTGATTACAACTTGAAGTGGCGATGAGGTCTTAAAATATTCTGAGAAGGTCTATAAAAAGTCTTGAAAAGGTATTGAAATTACGTTTAGCATTCCTGCGTATACCCTGTGAAAGTTCTAGTAAATTGAAACTGTGTCAGTCCAGTTTTCAGAGTTGAAGTTCAGTTCAGTGTGAATTTATTTTCACTGCTGAAAGTCCTAACACTGAAGAGCAAATCCATCAATACGCAGCACCACAAATCTCAAAACAAGCAAGCCAGTGGCGAAATTGCATGTCAAGCTGAATACTAGTATCTTGCAAAATAACTGGTAAGATATTACTTACATTGTCATCATGCCAAATACATAAAATAATTATTAAAACTTTAAGAATTTAGTTATTTAAATTTTAATAAAACTTTAGTTATTAAAGCAATTGTTTAAAATTGCTGAAAAAAAATCTCTTCAATAAACAGCTCTTGGGAAATATTTGAAAAAGAATAAAATATCAAAGGAGGGTAATATATTTGCCTTCAATTTTAAGTTGGTACATGCAATAATAAGAAATGGAAATGATATAAATTTTTGTCTGCATGCGATTACAAAAAAAACACGCACTGCTGACAAATTGTGTTTAATTTGATTAATTTAATCTTAATTGAACAGTTTATCATATCAAGCTTATCTGTTTCAGCCAGCGTTATAATATCAGTACATCTTTGCTCTGAAGAAAATGTACTCATACATACAGTAAACAAAGTAATTACGGAAGCCATGTTTCTGTACAGGAGGAGAAAGCAGAGGGCTTAATCAAGATCGGCAGCTACAATATTGAGAGCGCAGGAGAGCACAAGAGGAAGTAGTGAGTATCTTCCTGCATTATACAGAACACGCAGCCGCTGGTTACCCATTCATTATCTGCAGGCGTTTCTGTTGACTGAACAACATTAAACTCCATTCAGCGATGCTGTTTGTGTTCACACTGTATTAAAGAAACAGAAGTCGGCTGTGAGAGTGAGAGCATGAGACGCGGGAGGGCAGTTAGCCAGAGATGTGTGAATAAAACAATTACACTTTACATTCCTCAGATCTTCCCCCGCAGAACAGCACAACCTGCCACCATGATGACAAATGACTCTTCATTTTTTCATTAAGCTGCTAAAGCCTCTGCCGCGAGATTAATGATTACTATCATCTGATCTCTTTCTCTTCTCTCTCTTGTCTTCCAGTGTATTTAAAATGTGCCACCCGCGCTTCCAGAATTTTTTCTTCGCTGCTGATAACGTCACCGACATGAGCAAGTGAGTGTGGCCGCAAAAATAAACAAGCTTTTCCTCAAAACGACAGCCAGTCTTGACATTAAATGCAATTTGCAAAAAGATTATTGAGTAGCGAAATGTCACAGTAAGTAGATCTTGCTGTGCACCTGCAGCTTCTCCTCATGTGCAAATGATTGTGCTTTGACCTTTGAATTTAAATAGATTCATTAGATGCAGGCATGCTGGATTTTTAAAGATAGAGTTTGCAACTTCTGAGATGTGAAAGGATTTTTAGGTTAGTGTGAATAGACAAGTATAATAAGGGCAACTTCAATGGAATTCAGAATAAATAGCATATACTGACAGCTGGGTTTATTACCCAGTGAGTGGCTTTAGCTGAGTTTCTTACTCTTTCTGCACTGTTTTATTCATTAAATGAATTATGCAAATGAGGTAATAGTATAAAGACAATCTTAAAATTTATGCCAAACACACTTTGCATGATAATTCCAGATCTTGTGGGTCATTTCTGAGCGCTAATGCTGTAAACTACCATGATCTAGCTTGGGCAATTCATTCTCAATTATATCACAAAACGCTTAATATTATTAAATTATTGATTTTTTTTTAGATTCAACTTTATTGTCGTTACACGTGTACGAGTATGTACAAGGCAGCGAAATGCAGTTTAGCTCTAACCAGGAGTGCAATAGCAGCAAGTGCAGGATATAGGTTTAAGTTATAAAGTGCAATTATAGAAAAACTATGGGTAATATTTACAGATGGATGCACTATGAACATTATATACAGGTTGTATTAGCTATGATCAGAAATTTACAATAGATGAATATATATACAGGTTGCTATTAATAATCTGAAATATGCAGATATACAGTATATGAACATAATTACAAATGTATATGTTCATGTACAATTCAAGATTAATTCACCAGCATGGACCATGCCACACGTTGAGCTAGACTTTATTGTGGGAATAAAAGGGATGATAAGGGAACAGTGGGATGAAGAGGAAGGGAAGTAAGAGGATAAACAGTGAACATGTAGGTCGGTTGACCGTGCGTCCTACAATGATGCCCAGAAATTCAGAGTGGGTGTACCTTCTCTGTAATATTTTGGTAGAGTGATTGGATGCCTCGATTAAACCTAGGAGTGAAGAGAGGGTTCGAGAGGACGAGAAGAACAGTGCTAGAGGGCTGTTCTGCCTTACATAAGTTTTCAGGGATTAGGTGATTGGTTAAGGAGACAAAGTGAGGCGTGGTTCTGCTGCCAAATCTTTGTTAACAGGTTAACTCCATTTAGTGCAACAAAGTGCTATGAATATGTGCAATTTTAAATGTGCAAATATTAAATAGTGCAGTTATTATGGGGAGTGTGGGGGTGTAAGAGGAAGGGCAAAACAGTCAGTGGGGGCAGAGTTCAAAAGGGAGAAAGTTTTGGAGAAAAAGCTGTTCCTCAGTCTGCTGGTTAATATTATAAAGGCAAACATGGTAAATTAATTATTTGGGTAGCTTAGATTACTAGAATATCACTGGCTGATAGAAATGCTCAATTGTGAGCAGAATCTTTGTGCAAATGTATTGGAAGTATCCAGAGCAAACAATTTACTGCTAGTACATTTATATTAGTTTACCTGCTACATATGTTGTAATTAAATGTACTTAAGTAAAGTTCTGTCAATAATTACTCACCCTCATCCTGTGCCAAACCATACCTATTTAGGATCAAATCTGAGAGCTGTATCGTCTGTAGACAGCAGTAATCCTGACTCATTCAAAGTCAATAGAGGCACCAGAAACATTATCAGAGCAGACCACATGACTTCAGTGATTCTGAATATTATGAAGCTACGACAATCCTTTTGTGTACCTATAAAGCACAAACAACTTCCCTCTGATTGAAATAAAGCACAGGCATATCTGACGTAATACGTCAGAGGTATAATTAAGCATGACATGTGAATGCAAGCCCTAAATTGACACTGAGGAGAAAAAAAAAGTTAAACAAAAAAAGCTTATTTTTATTTTAATGTTTACACAAAAGTATTCTCATAGCTTTAGAATATTTCAATCGAACCGCTGAAGACACGTGGACTGTTTTTTGGTTTTGTATTTTTCTGGATTTAATTTAAGTATCTTAGTTTGTGTTGCGAAGATGAACAAAAGTCTCAGGGGGGTTGGAAGAACATAAATAATTATTAACAATTTAAATGTTTAGGCTTTTTTAAATATGCTGATTTATTGTGAATCCTCTGTTTGCTTTTTAAACTACTTAAAAAACTATTGTGACAATAATCTTTAGTACACGGTCAGATAATTCATCAGCCTCTGCAGTAATTCAGGCCTGAGCAGTTTATATAACAGAAGCACTTCAGATTGAAGATCTTTCACAATGCAGGACTTGTCCCATGATGACCTGCCAGACTCAGGTGCTTGTTACCTCTAAATATAGAGCTGGTGATATGATGTTCATGAGAGAACCCGGGGTCAGTTAGGTTAGTCATCATGCATCATTCCCCACTCATTTGTCAATTGATAATATTAGTCCGCTCAGGTGACTCAGTTTGTCTCATCTGAAGAGATTTATCCCTTTTATGTCCACTATTTCCAGGCACAATTGTTCAGATACTCTGTTGCCTGGTTGCAGTGGTCGATGAAAAGCCTCAGTATGAAACGCTATGATCTCTAAAATGACTGTTAATGAATTTGACCTCGTGAGCTTCAGTAAAGCAGTGATTCAGCAAACGCTGGATCAGATGCTCTCTAGTAGCGCTCTAGACAAAGTTTTTAACCTATTAAACACTCCAACTTTAAGTTTACCTGCTTATTATTGCTATTTTCGACAGCACACAAACGTATTTGTTCTTTTTTTTAAGCATTCATGTTTTCTGACAGATCAACTATGCCCCCTACTGGTCATCACTTAATTCAATACAAAGCAAGTTCTGTGCAAACGTGAAGCTTGTGAGACACGTAGAATGCCTATGTGATCAATTTATGTTTTTATACTGTTTTTTTCTTGTCTATTATTGAACAGATGGATAAATTGCTTAATCACAGCAATTCAGAAACACAAGAAATATGCCCAGAGTCAGCCAGACAGTGAAGAAGGTATGAAAACAACACACTCTTTATATATATATATATATATATATATATATAGCCTTTACATCTGCACTGCTAAATAGATTTGTTAACTTCAGTGAAATAAAGCTAAATTACATCAGATTTCTGTACCTCTACTGAAAATCTGTTAAAACTCAACCTGAGGTGCTTCAAAACATACTGTAAGGATTAAGGTCGTGGTGTCTTTATCAGTATTCGAAGGTAAATTCGTTGTTCATACAGAAAATTCAGCAGTCCAGGACTAAAATGAATTTCATAGAAACATCAACATGCTTTACAACACTATAAAAAGTATAATATATAATATATAAATACAACAAAATGAATTGATTAGCAGTTTATTTCACATCTCCTAATGAGACATCACTTCATCCATGTTATTTTTAATGCAGAAATTAGCTGTTGTTAGGAAATGTGAGAAAAATAATTAAGTGCACTAAATTGTAAAGCATGTTCTAAAATTATTGTGTAAATAATTAAAGCGATAGTTCATTTACTCTTTGTTACAAACCTGGTTAAGTTTCTTTTTTCTTTTACAAAGGAAGACAAACTGAAGATGATGGAAAAAATCAGCCATTGACTCTCTATAGTATTTTTGCTCCTTACTTTCGATGTCAATGCCTGCTTTTTTACAATATTCTTCATAATATCTTGTTTTGTATTCAGCATAAGAAACCAATTCATAAAAGTTTAGAACCATTTTATTTTGAGTAAACGGTGAGGAAACATTCATTTTGGAGTGAATTGTCCCTTTAAGACAATATATGGTAAGAGATATCACTTGCATTATCAAGCATTCAGCTAAAATAACTGAAAGTGAATTCAGACACATTCAATTTAGTCACTCTTATGTGAAAAAATATGCTAATGTGATGAACAGGTGGCTTTTGCATTTAAACAGAAACAAAGGAACATAAATCTATCAGACTGAATTTAAATTGTTTTAATTTGTCTTCTGAAAATGAACAACTTTTCTATGTTGCCTCAAATTCTAAGAAGATATGCAATAATAATGAAATTCTGAACTAAAAAAATCTGTTTTGAATGGTAAAATGCTACATAAGAACCTTCTTGGAAATCACACATGCATGAAATCATCATCTGCAATCAGCTGCTTAAATCAGTGATCAGTACTTTATATAT
>CAIGQZ010034880.1:13178078-13228478 GCA_903798205.1 Danio tinwini
TGTGGATTTCATCACACTATTTACACCGCTGTTCAAAAATACAGTAAAAAATTTTACAAATTATTTTTAAATAGATTTTAATTTATTTATGTGATACCAAATCAGTCATTATTCTAGTATTTGGTATCACATTCACTTTCAGAAGTCAATAGGTTGATTTGGAGCTCATTAACATTTATTATCAATTTCGAAAGCATTAGTGTATATTTTTTTCTCCTGGAATGTGTGATGCTTTTAATGTTCCTCTTTACTGCCAATTTTGATCAACTTACATGGTCTTGCTCAGTAAAATGTTTTTTTTTATTACTGATCACAACCTTTTTAGCTGTGATGCATTAAATTGCAGCTTCATCTTTATTATGTAGATTTTTTTTAACAAACAATTCGAATGAGCATTTTTTGAGCTGCTTGAACACAATGCAGAAAAATCCTCAAAAAAATTTTCTTCAATAATTATGACTCTTTCACTTGCAGATTAAGTACCTTTCGTTTGGAACATAAAATGCTTAATAAAGTTTTCTCATCATTTTGTCATAGAAAACTCAAACTCAATCAAACACACTTCCCCGAACGAAAGGAAAGCAGAACAGGATGTCAGAGCCAATAACCATTTCACAAGCAACGGGCAGTAAAATTGCAGGTAAAGGAACTGCCCATCAGCTACTTCATATCTTATATCTACACATGCCTAAAACCCTAAAAACCAAGCCTATCATAAACCAGCAAATGGTCTCTTTGACCCTCAGGAAATGTAGATGAGATGGACGAAATGTTCAACAGTCTAAAGAAAGGAGGAGTGACTCTGATTGGTCAGAATCAGCCGATGACTCACGACCAGCTCCGCAAATCCTTCATCAAACGCAACAAAAACCCGTTTATCAATGAGAAGATCCACACACTCCGTGCCCTGCAGAGCACACTGAAGGTCAGACATCAATTTTAAGGGGTCATGAACTGCCTTTTTTATTTTATAATGTTCTCTGAGGTACATTAAAAATCATGGTTTTGCAATAATAGGCTATTTGCTGTTCTGTTTTGACTCTTCATTTGAATACCAGTCGAATTGATATAGCTGATTGCAGACTTGGAAGTAATGCCTTCTGATGTGAATGGCTAACAGTTTGGTTTATTTAAAGAAGTTGTGTGACAGCGGTGTGACCACTAGTGTAAACTTCTGCATGTATGTTTGACAGTCTACATCCTTCATTAGGTTATTACATTACATATTACATTAACCTTATTAGGTTAAAACATTAATACTCAATACATATCAAATGATCTCTGTTACTCAGACTTTTGTGGTGCAGAATGGCTGTTGTATTCAAACTATTCAGCACAGGATTGTCTTATATTTTCAGTCTTTCTAAAATCCAGCATATAATTGTGCCTTTTTCAAAACAAATCTGCTATAAAATGAGGTAAACAAAAGACAAAGCTCTAACTGATGTGGTCTGGAACTTCATCCACTGTTTCCTAATGTTGAGATCAGAAGGACAGAAAACAAACAACAACAAAAAGAAAAAAAAACTAATTTTTCATAATATTTTCACTGTTAGGATCAAGGGGGTATTCCAGAAAGCAGATTATGTGACATACCTAGATTAGTTTAAGGATATGTAAGCGGAAAACTTCAGCTTTTGGTTGCAATTTACCATAGCAACTTATGTTTCTGAGCAGGTTATTTTTCATGATTAGTTGAACCCTGAGCTGTGTGTGTGTGTACATAGTGTCTGGTGGGTTTCTTACTATATTTCTTCTTATGCATTTTTACAATTATTTATTTAATTTAATCTTAAATTGTGTGGTGGATGTGGATTATTTTACTTTGATATTTTTTGTAACAGGATGCTTTCAATAAAATGTATCACCTATTTAATTTTATTCTAGAAAAATATTTCCCCTTTATAACAAATGCGGAAGCAAAATATATATATATATATATATATATATATATATATATATATATATATATACATTATTCTGCAACACACTTGTTTTGTTTCAATTAATAGTTCATTCAATGTATAAATAGCCTCTAACAAACAGTATAATTCTATATAGATATAGAAAATAACTATAATCAGTATTATAAAACAATGTACAATTATCAATGGGGCGATAAGCTTTAAGATGGCAGCTCACCCCTGAACAGAAGAAGGAGAAAGAAGAGGTGTGGCGTTCTTTAGCATCTGTTTCCTTGGTGACTCATAGTTTCGCCATTCTATTGAGAATGTCTTGTGTGTTCAGGGTTAACATACTCTGAGTTGACTGAACCGACATACTTTAAGAAAGAAGATTTAGGGTTATTCAACTCAGTAGGGATGTAACGATCCACCTGACTTACGATTCGATACAATTCACGATACTAATCTCACGATTCACAATTTAATCAGGATTTTTTACCTTATTTTTAAAAGTTATTTGAAACAAATTAAAGGTGAAGAGCCCTTTATTTTTTTCTTAAATGCTGGACTTTTTTTTTTGCAAAATTATATATCTTCTGTCATAACCAAATTGCTATTTTAAAAACAAATTCCAAAAGAAAAAATAATAATACAAATTAAAGAAGACTCATTAATAAACAAACTAAAACTGTGACTGCTGGGATTTTACATTTTTTAAAAGAAATATCAGCTTATCTATGTTTTCTGGCATAAGTTGAGGAGGTATTTGCACATTTTTTATGTCCCCTGCTGATGAGAAAACTCTGTCACTAGGGACTGAGATGGCTAGTGTGGAGAGGTAAGCCTTTCCTAAACTAGAGAGCAGTGTGTATAATAATACATTTTATTTATAATGCGCTTTTCTAAAACCCAAAGTGCTTCAACAACAGAGAAATCAAACATGCAATAAAATACCAGTATACATAAAACATTTCTAAAATATAAACACATTAGAATAATCAATAATCTAAAAATGCAGGCTTAAAAACATGAGTTTTTAATACAGAGGTGGTCAATAGGCCCTCTGCTCCAGGGGACTGGCCACTGGCATAAAAAAAAGATTATAAAATGATTAATTATATAGTAGGACAGAGACCGAAGTTGAATATAATTATGAAGTTGAATAATTAATAATTGATATTACTTGTATAATTAATTAGTATAAGTATCAGCGTGATACACTTAAGAAGATATACTCTTGAACATTTTTAAATATTCAATAATAATAAGCAAATTATTAAACATGCATAAACTAATTTGAAAATGAAAGAGTAAAAATAATCTAATACCTGGGTCTGTAACAAAACAGCTTTCTCTTTCAGTCTGAAAAACATCTTCACACTTTAGCTATGAAAACACTGATGTCCGTGTGATCTCTGTAGCACTCGTCAGAGCAAGCGGCGCTGCAAATCATCTGGTCCACGTGTTTAATAGTTTTTTATTGTGTATAAATGTTTGTGACAGTAGTTGTTCACTGTGCTACATCATATTCCTTGTTCTGTTAGTGTATATACTGTAAATGTCTTTTTGCAGTATTTGCACACAGTTTGTTGGGGGGCACGCTGTTGCAAAACTGCCCAAATTTTCACTACCCGTCTATGTAAATTTTTTACCCGCACAATCAAACTCAAAAGCGCCCAATCTGGCAACACTGTATGCAGGTAAAGCGAGTTTGCGACTGTAAACACAGAGTCCTCTTCTTTTTAAAAAAATTTGCATATTTGAATAGACTTTCAACCAGCTCACATTGAATCGTTACATCCCTACAACTCAGAGTTGAGATGTTAAGTTAACCTTGCTTTTTGAAATACAACCCTTAATGTCTTCAGAAGAACTTTATCAGTTGCTTTCTGTGTTGACCTACATAGTCCTCTCATTATCTACTGTAATATGAATCTGTGGGAGGAACTAAACAGGCAGTGATGTATATCTTTAGTGGAGGCAGATTTTATCTACAATATTATGTGGTAAAGTGGTTCATTCCACAACCTGATTGGGTTCAATATAAGCAGATTTTTTGATTGACAACAAAAAAAATTCTGAAACTTAAAGAATGTTGTATAGTACAATGACCCCATATATGTCAAAAGATCAATAACTTTTTGTCTTCTCAATAACAATAACAGTTTGTCTTCTCTTTTAACACACAAAAACATGAACTTAACAGGATTACACAATGTTTCTCATCGGCTGCTTGTGTTTTCTAGGCAAAGGAGGCGGAGCTTCATCTGATCAACAGGATCCTGGAGGATTCAGAGTTCACACCGCAGAAGTATCGTCAGTGGAAGCAGTTCAATGAAGAGCTGCTGCAAGACATCGAGAAACTGCACAAACTGAAAGACTCACCCAGTACAGACACAATGAACAAGGCGAGTGACGAGGCGAGAGCACTTAGTCTGAGTGATGGAGAACAGCTGGTGGACGCAGAGGCTCAAGATGATGGAGACTCCACTCCTACAAATGCACAGGTGCCCATGCAAACGCAGAGCACAGACACAGACGAAACATCTACAGACAGCTACTTTTACATATGACACGTCTACAGAACTAGCGACAATGTGACCGTTTTCCTCCTGTGCTGTAGGAAAACATAACTAAAACAGAAAGTGCAACACTGGCCTAAACGGATCTGAATTGCAAAGTAAGATCTGTCATCTGGAGTTAAGAACTACTTTACACGTCTGCAAAAGAACAAATCTAACTTTAGGCACTTGCTAAGAACATTGATTATGCTGATGTATGTAGTTTTATATAATATTTCAGATGAATTATATTGACATGATACATGTTTGTTTTTACTTCAGGTGTGTATGTGAGATTTGCATAATTACAGTAGAATTATGTTTTCGGTATGTTCTGATATGATAGACAGCAAGAAAGTATTTCTTTTATACATATATTTTATTATTTTTATATCGAAGGGCTCAATTTACAGCTGGTATTAAAAGATGCATTTTTGTGAATCGGATCACAAGTAGACGACACTGAATATAAGTGAAAATGGGGACTGAAGCATTTTGAGCTTGTCAACTGTCAACCACTTCTGGAAGATATTGGAGTGCGTTCATGTGTTCAATGCAATCAAACAACCACAAAAGACTGCCTAAGCTTTACTTGCTGAACTCATTCTTAAAGGGCACCTATTTCACCCCTTTTTCAAGATTTAAGATAAGTCTTTTGTGTCTCCGGAATGTGTCTGTAAAGTTTTAGCTCAAAACACCCATCAGATTATTTATTATACCTTTCAGAATATTGGAGTTTTCTGCTCTGATCACAATGTAGCTGTTTTTGTTGCCTGTGCCTTTAATGCTAGTTTTCCCCCGCCCACTGTTCCCACGTGCCTGTCAGAGTGTGCCTCAATCTCTGCCTCGGCTGCGTCAGATAAACAGCACAGTGACAGACATGAAGGAAGCAGATCTCACATAACGTTTGTGAGAATACTACAGTAAAAACTTCCCCAATGATTATTTGATGTATTTGTTTTGGAGTTGCAAAGATGAGTCACATACAAAGTCTTTACACACACGCACACACACACACACATAGCACGTGCGTTTAACTTTGCACTGTTTTTGCACGCAAATGTGACAGCAAACACGTTAATATCCACTGCTGTATGGATTTTCGTTTTGTTAATGTACATTTAACATCCACAAACTGGGATTGAAGCATCTTCTTTTATAATTGTACTGACATGCGGCTGTGGTAATAAAGTAATTCATTACAAACATGCACTGTTTATAATTGTTTTAAATTTATAAAGCTCGGTCTTGATCACACTTGATGATTGATTATCACAGCAAGCTCAACAGATCTTTTCATCTCAGTTGCGTTGCGCATATCCTGTCTTGTAAATATGATTATATGTTACTACGGAGACATGTTAATACATGGCTGTCAATCAAATTGGTGGGCGGGGAAACCGCATTCCTACATCATGTTGCGGTCGGCCTCAAAATGGGAGGGATTTGGATCCCTATTTTAACGTCAGGAAATTTATATCACTCCAATATGACTGGACACACTATACCTACACACAGTTCTGTCCAAACAAATTCAAAAAGATGATTTTCATCGTAGGTGCCCTTTAAAGTGTTGTTAAATCACATTATCAAAACAAGATTTAAACTTTTGGTTTGCAGGCAGTAAAATAAAATAAAAAATAAAAAATCTGTTTTCTTTTTTATGTGATACAAACCTACAGAGCAGAAATCAAAGTGTGCAATTTACAATATTAGATTGAAAGATCAGTAAAAGCAAATACTGTAAAAATAAAAAAAATAAAAAGCATGAAAGTGGATAAAAGCTAGTAACTGAAAGTGTACTTCATCTACTTGTGATCTCTTGGACAAAACTCATCGTAATGCCTAGTTTAAACAGGCCTAGAAGTTTTCTGGTAATGCAAATCCTGAAAACAAGTTCAGACTCAGCAAGTATATTTCCTGAGGAAAAGAATGGATACCTCATTGTGCAGTGTTTGTATTGAATGCCCAGAAATGGTCATTTCCCCACAATTGCCACACAGTGGCGCCAATGTTTTGTTCACGAGAAACAGACACATCTTTCTTTGAAAATTTTAGTGTTTTATCACATATGTTTGTGCATATATGCGCTGTATGTTCATATTGTTGCACCTGAATCTTCTCTTTTCATCTAATTCTAAAATGTCAACAATTAAACTTGATTTTTTTTTCATTTTGTTTAAGACAACAACTAGCCATCAAGTCATTATTTTGTTGTATTAAATAACAGAAAAATGACAAAGTGAACATTGAGTGTTAAATAATTCATGTTTTTGCATATTCATGCACCTGTAGACCAATTGGATTTCCCATATATTATAATTTATTTCATCCTGCTGTTTTAATTTTAGTTTATATACATGCATTGACATTCAGATAAAAATGAAAGATGAAATAGAAAAATGAGATTTGAGTCAGTTGCCTTATGTTTGTACAAAGTGTACAATTACTGTATTTAAGCAAAGCCAAAGCCAATCTGTTCCTCTGGATTTAAAAATGCTCCTTAAATAGTTTATTCTCACCGCTAATAAACTATAAGCTATATTCAAAGAGTTACATTTTTGTGTATATTTTAGTGTAACTACCTATCAGCCTAACTCTTCAAGTCGAATTTATTTTTGTCTTAATCCAAAACATCTGCACATCTTAACTGAAGTAAACCTGTTAAAAAAAACATGTTGATGTTCTGTGATCTCAGCTCCTTGTAATGTGGGAATGTACAGGTCAGGCTGTTGTGTATTTACCAAAATGATGTAAAAATCATTATTAGTTAGCATGACAAGCCAAAAAATAGTCTGAGCAGACTGCAATATGTCAAGCAGTCTGACTTTTCACATGACATTAGATGCAGGAAAAACATGCTTTTAAATGTTTAATCATTAGTCTAACACATACATATTTAATCAATATTTACAACAAAGATTTATCAAGTACGGGTAGTAATTAAATACAGATCAGCATGTTACAGAAGCTCACCATTGATCCAAATATGAAACCTTTATCAGTCATAAGGCTTGAGCAAAATGACACAATACACAGGTCTCGCACACTAGTGGGAAAAGCCCAAAATGCCTACAACCTTGTGACAGAAACACATAGCTTAGATTGTACAACAACATTGGAAAGAATGTCATGTATACAGTATTTTCATGATGAACAGTAAAATCTGCTGTGTCTCATATGGAAAGGATAATGCCTCTGGAGGTCTAATTTTAGAAAAGCAGTGATTATAAAAATGCTAATTATTTATTGTGACCTATAGTAAATTGTTATTACTGTTTTTATTTGTTATGTTATGATTACTAATTTTGAAATAAGATGGCAGATGTGACCTTCAGAGAGCGCAGCCTTCTAAATGAGATACAGCTCATACATTCATTATGGTCTGCATTCATAGCTGACCATTAACACAGAGTGCCTCCTTTACATCACTGCAGAATTAAGAATAGCATGTTGGTGAGGCACACTTCATAGATGACGAAACACGTGACATCTTAAAAATATGGCACTTATGTGCAGTACATTCATAAAAGCAGTGAAATGTAGTTCATAGATCTAGTGCTGGTTAACACAGAATTGCGATTAATTCAGTTGAATGCTAAAATGCATTCAGCAAGATTCGTTCCAAAAGGCCCACTCACACTGAGGATGATACCCTAAATGCTTTAATATTTCCATGATTCAAGCGCACTACCTATCAAACGCCACTTATAAAGATAACAACAAAGTCGAACAATATAATCGTAAGCTTTTTTATGCTGCTTTCACTTGGTTGTATTGAGCGAGTTGAGTTGTACGCTTATATTAAACAGAGGATTATCATTGGTGTGGACACTAATATGGCTATTATATTTGTCATTTTAAGGGTGCTTTCACACTTGGTTCAATTGCCTAGACAGTATCCAAGTTCGATTGTCCCCCTTGCCACCTTCTCGCTTGGTTTGTGTTCACACTTTTTTCCTTCTGAACCCCGGTATGCTTGCGTCATCGAGCTGCTGTTTTGTTTACGGCTGTTGCTAGGTGACGGTCACAAAAGCATAGCGCCAAAATGGAAAGACCTCCGCACATCGCGGTCGATTTGCTTTTGCTGAATCTTTTAGTTTTGGACATACAGAAAGCTACTCGCGTCCACCTGTCGCAAAAAAAAATATTATAAATATTCAGAACATCACACAGTGTCTGCAGAAGCTGTTTTAGGAGGAGACAAGCAGATATCACTGTGTTTGCCCTGGCTCAGTCCCGCTTGTCACCAAAGTAAAATACGTGACACACGAACGCACGAATGAACATTATGAAAACGACAGTTTGTTGTACAGTTGGCGGTTCACTTCCGTTATTTGGTATGATTGCATTCATACCAGATATGAACCGCACCAGAGTTCGCATGAATCGTACCCCAGACCACCTCTTTCAGGTGGACTCAGGTACGGTGCACGGGTGTTTAGGAGACACGTTTACACTAGCTAAACGTACTGTACTATGGCGTTAAACGAACTTTGGTGCGGATCCAAAGTGCTAGTGTGAAAGCACCCTAAGTGTGAATAGAGCTTAAAGAGATGAAAATTTGTAAAAAATAAAAATTTTACTTACCATTTACTCCTACTGAAGTGGTTCCAAACCTATGTGTTTCTGTTAAACGCGATGTAGGAAACTAGCCACTGACATCCATACTGGGGGAAAATACTATAATGGCCAATGGTTTCTAACATTCTTCAAAATATTTTCTTTTGTGTTTAACATAAGAAAGACACTCTGACAGATTTGAAGAGTGAGAAATGGATTGCAAAATTGTTAATGGTCTCACACTCAATTCCTGGAGGGCCACAGCTCTGCACAGTTTAGCTCCAACCACCTCCCACCTGTGTAACAGTCTCTAGTAGTCTTGAACACCTTGATTAGTTGGATCAGCTGTGTATGATTAGGGTTGGAGCAAAACTGTGCAGAGCTGCAGCCCTCCAGGAATCAAAGCTGAGACCTGTGCTTTAAAGATTCTGGTTACGGTTTAATATGTTTAATAGTTCAGTAAGCTTTTGTTCTGTTTCACATTACTTCCAGTTCATAAACACTACAAGCTGCACTCCAATCAGACATGTGCAGGCTCTATGTGTTTGAACCCTAAGGGTGCTTTTACACTTGATTTGATTGCCTGGTCTCAACCAGAGTTTAACTGGCACCCCCTTCCTTGCCCATGCTAGATTGTGTTTACATTGTGGTATTTGGTTCCATGGTACGTTTGCGTTACTTTGCTGTATATGTCAAAATGTTTAAATTGACTATTTTGAAAATTGTAAGTTTCCAAAGCACCGTTATAGAATGGATCATGTACATTTATTATAAATTTAATGCTAATTCTGAAAGCAGAAGTGAGATAAAAACTATCTTCTTTCAGTGTGTCAGGAAACCAAGTCAGTAAACAAATAACCACCAATTTATACCAATAATAGCTCACTTTAAGATCTAGTATAATTCTGTTCACATTAGAAGTGAACTTAACAGAGTTTACATAACCCATATCCCAGTCCACACAGTTCACAGGTATGTCGTGAATTTAGTAGTAACATTATTCAATCTAAGTCCTGAAAGGCCACTGACCAGCATATTTTAGCTCCATCCCTATAGTCAAACACACTTGAAGCAGCTAATCAAGGTCTTGCTAGGCTTACTAGTTGAAGCTAAAGACATGCAGATATTCTCCAGGACCAACTTTGGAAATCCCTGATCCAAACTCTTGACACCCAGTTGTGAATCAAACATTCTAGTATGAAAGCCCCCTAAGAGTCTCTTGAGTTCTCTGAAATGTTTGGTCACTCTAACAGTTCACTGCATACATCTCTGTACTGTCCTTGAGTCTCTGCTTGCGGCAGAATGAACATTTCATGTCTTTGAACCCGTAGAGCAGTGCAACCCCTCCCAGCACCTGTACACAAGCTCCCACCCACCCAAAGTACAGCGACCCAGCCGGGTGTAGAGTTAGCCGGGGCGGCTTGTGCGCATTGAGTCCTTGTGTCTCTGATAAAGTTGAATCAACATCAATCCCCAGCTTGGAAAGGTGCCGGGTGTACACTCCTAATGCAGCCAGACTGAGCACACCGGCCAGCGCCACCAACAGACCACCAGCTGCTGCTACACTCCTCAGCGGGATATCAGTCCAGCAACGAACACCAATGCTGGCGAGCACGATCCCTGCTCCGCACAGGAAGAGAGATGACAGCACCATGCCCTGGACCATTCGAACTCGAGAGTCCCGCTGGTAGGATCCCGACACGGGCCAGCATTCTTTGACCTCAGAGTGCACCACCTGCAGGCAGCTCTCCCATAGGCCATCTGAGCGGAGTAGGAGGAGCTCTGTTGCCCCGCCCCTTCCAGCCGCACCCAGCCGCGCCTGTCCTTCCCTCCACTGTGGCGTTATGGCAGCAGTAAACACCAGCACGAGGCCTAAAGGGGCGAACACCACCCCCATCAGCATAGATGCTGGAGTGTGCATCTCGTCAATGGGTACCTCTTCAAGATGAAACCACTGTCAAAACCCTGGTGAGTAATAAATCAGATTCAGTTACAGACAGTGTTGATTTTGACAGCAAATTTTGATTTAGTTTTAGTCTTAATCTTTTAACTAAAATTCCATTTTAGTTTTAGTCATATTTTAGTCTTCTGAATCATTTTAGTTATTAGCCCCTTTCACACATGCAGACCTTTCTGGAAAATTATCGAAAATGTTTTAGGAAAGGGATCATGTGTGAACAGGCCCTTTTTGAAAATGCCAGTAAGTTTGTTCCGGCAGTTTCCGGAAAGAGAAGTTGAAACATTACCGTTAATTTGCCGAAATGCTGCGCTGTGTGAACGCAGAAGGAAAATTGCCCGAAAGAGCACATTCACTTTTGAAACTCACTGACATAAGACGTGTACTCCAGCCAATCAGAACATTCAGACGCATTAACATCCACGCTGTTTTCGAAAATAAAAGCCTTTGAATATTTTTCCAGACACATTTAGCTGCTAGATGTTAGTCAGATAGCGTTTCTATGTTCCTTCTTAATGCCAACTGTGGAAAATTTTTTTGATAAAATGCTTATGATAAACCGCTGTTTGTTTACCTTCAAGCTCTGCTTAAGTTGCTCGATGTGTGTGCTTGTGAAGTAACCAGTGAGAGCCAGCACACACACATATTATGTACCATCAACAAGAGCCTGTCCCCTTCTGTGTTTACAAATACAAGCGCAGTTGTTTAGAGGTCATTTCTGGCTGATGATGTCAGAATTTACTGGTATTTTGGAATGGATGTGTGAATGCTCTTTTCCAGAAAAATTCCAGAATGTCATTGCCTGTGTGAACAGCATTTGTTTGAATTTACCGGTAAAGTCGTTCCAGTAATTTTTCAGATATTTACCGCTATCACTGTGTGAAAGGGGCTTTAGTCTAGTTTTAGTCAACTACATTTTATATACGATTTTAGTCGACTAAATCTACTTTAGATTTAAGCCCCTTTCCCACATACAGTCCTTTCCGGAAAATTACCCGCAATTTTTCGGAAAGGTCTGTATGTGTGAACAGGCACTTTTTAAAAATACCGGTAAATTCGTTCCGGCAATTTTCTGGAGTGAGAAGTTGTAACATTAGCAGTAATTTGCCAGAATGCTGCGCTGAATGCAGAAAG
The DNA here is from genome assembly GCA_903798205.1 of Danio tinwini. NCBI lineage: Eukaryota > Metazoa > Chordata > Actinopteri > Cypriniformes > Danionidae > Danio > Danio tinwini. The sequence goes on from CAIGQZ010034880.1 coordinate 13,190,198, forward strand.
AAGAATCAGAACACTGCATTCCGCATTCACATATGTGCGTTTTATGAAAATACAAGCCTTTGAATATTTTTCCAGACACATTTAGCTGTTAGATGATAGTCAGATAAAGTTTCTATGTTCATTCTGAAAGCCAACTGTGTAAAAAAGTATCACTAAAATGCTTATAATAAACCGCTGTTTGTTTATGCTGTCAGAATTTACCGGTATTTTGGAATGTGAATTGGATGTGTGAATGGTCTTTTTTAGGAAAAATTCCAGAACACCTTTTTTATGAATTTACCGGTAAAGTTGTTCCGGAAATTTTCTGTATATTTACCGGTATTACTGTGTGAAAGAGGCTTTTGTTGACTAAAATATATTTGGTTTAATTTAAGTGTAATTTAATTAAAATACTGTATACAATTATTTATAGAAAATATTATAACCAATATTATAAATATTATAAAATATCTTAAGTATCTTAAATATAAAATATAGCTTTTTCTATTGAAGACAAAAACATAAATATGCAATGTTTATTTATGTAATAAGTAATATGTCAAATTATGTGACGACAATCAATCCCCTTATAACAACAGTAGCCATTTGAAAATGCAGGATTGTGCAATTATTTCACAAACTTTTTTAAGTCCACTTTTGCAAAGTGTTTCTAAACCACGTTCCTGAAGGCCCACCAACACTGCATGTTTTGGATGTCTCCTTTGTCTGTTACACCCATCACAGGTCTTTCAGTCTCTGCTAATGAGCTGATGATCTGAATCAGGTGTGTTTGGTTAAGGAGACATGGAAAATGTGCAGAGCTGGTGGTCCTCCAATAACGTGGTTAAGAAACACTGGTCTGTACCAAGCTGTACTGTTGTAGTTGGTGTTGTAAGACATGGTGCTCAGCTATAGCACTGATTAAATAAGTAATGATGTAGTATCCCGTGTCTACTGTGGACCAGTTACTTTTCAAATTTGCATGTGTGTCATGCATCACACACCAAAATGAATTCTCAATGGATATTTACCAAAATACATCCCTCAATCGCATTTTTGTCTCTATCAACGAAAATGTCAGTATATTTTTATTATAGTTGTCATCATCTTCATTTTTATTTAGTTTTCGCCTAGTTTTTGTTGGTAGAGACTCGTTCATCACGAAATTTATGACAAAATTATTAACGAAATTAATACAGATTGTTGAAAACACTCATCAATAAAAATATACTCCTGCTGTTACAGATCTAAAAGAGAACGAAAACACATATGCACGGTTTGTTAGCTGACGGCTCTCCTTTGAGCTCTTAGAAACATCGTCGCTCCTGGCAACAAGCAGAGTGGAGGTGAATGGCCCGCTGTTGCTAAGAGACAGTAACCTGGATGATGGTACAGCTGCATCTTTTGTGGTACATCTGAAACAGTTCTTAAAATACCAGCCACAGGTGTTAGACTTTGAGCATCGCCTTCTGACGCAAATGTGTGGTGGTGTTGTCCTACAAGCTGAGATTGTGAACACATTTTGAAAGCGAAATATTATATGTAGATGGGAAGTCAGACGGCTGGGTGCTCGGAGAGCAAGCTGATGCCTGTTCCGCACATAAATCACAAATGAGAAAGTGACGTGATGCTATAAAAAGTGTATATTTTTAGTACACATACTCTATTTCTTGCGGAGCATTTTCATTATCTAATTGGTTGTTAAACGTCTTGACAATATCACCGTCAAATGTATCTCCTAGATAGAGGTGTGAGCGAATGTTTCAACATATTGATCAACTAATGCATGTTTTAAAGGTTTCCTGTTCTAGGTTCTAGGTTCTATGGCAACCCAAAAACAAACATTTAAGAGGACGCATTGACACCAGTGTGTTAATGAGAACATACTACATAACCTGCCACACCAACAAAAATGTGGCTACTGACATTCTAAAAGCACCTGCCACTTTTGACGTCTGTCTTCAAGCCATACTAGTTATTAAATATCTGGAAAAACAGCATGACGTTCTGATCGTAAGCAGTAGCCGAGTTTTAGCTTTTCCAAAATTATTTTTAAGAATCCATCCATGAGAAGGAGCAAGAAGCTGAGACTTGATCAACACATTAGAGAGAAAACCAACATAGCAGGTTATGTGTTCACCTTACAAAATCTTCATGTCTATGTAAATCAGACGTAAGAGAGAAGTCATGCACTCACCTCTCCGGAGAAGACTGAGGGATCTTTCAGTTGCTGAATTTTTGTTAATACTGAGTCAGATCCTTCTGCTTTCTGTCTTTTCTTTCTCCCCCGCTCACTGATTCTCTCTAGTCTTGTGTATGAGGCTTTCCATACACCCCCGTCCTTCTTTCTAACACACACACACACACACACACACACACACACACACACACACAGACAGGCGCACCAGAGCACCAGAACAAACAGCAAGTCCAACGTGTTCTGACTGCAATATGCAGACTGGCTGCTGAACCAGATGATCTAATGAAAGGGATAAAAACATAGACATGAAAATATGAAAAGAAATAGGTTTTAATAAGCCCAGTCTCTTTTATTAATCTTGGCCGTATTGACAAAAAGACAACAACAACAAAAAGTCAATCAGTAGATGTACATTCACTTTTACCTTCAGAGGGGCTGACTGCTGAACCAACATGCATTTGACCTCTAATGTCTTTGATAGTATTTAGTCCATGTTTTGAAGTGAGTCAACCTTCTCTTTTTTGGTTTGTTTTTTTGGTTAGATAGAAGACATGATGTATGCATTAAAATCTATACATTTACTCCAGGCTCATTTTTAATACTGAAACACTTACTTACTCACTCACTCACTCACTCACTCACTCACTCACCCACTTACTCACTCACTCACAGGGTCATTTATATCGAAGTTGATATTCAGCCACACCATGACGCCTAATGCTCAACCCCCAACCTGGAGGACCAGGACATACACACATACACTACGGACAATTTAGCTTACTCAATTTACATACAGCGCATGTCTTTGGACAGTGGGGAAAACCAGAGCACCCGGAGGAAACCCACGCAAACATGAGGAAAACATGCAAACTCCACACAGAATTGCTAACTGGTCCGGCCGAGACTTGAACCAGCAACCTTCTTGCTGTGAGGCTACGGTGCTAACCACTGAACCACCATGTCGCCCAATTCTGAGCCTTCAGATACTAAATAATATTTAATATGACTTATATGGTATTTTTATCAGTCACAAAGAGCCTTAAAGAAATATGTAAACAAGACAATACAGCACCAGGAATTTCTCTATTGCTCACAATCAAAAATATGCTGCAAGTAAATGTGTTTCTGGCACCTGTATTAATCTGTTATGGACAACATTGCGCTATGATGAGAACTGCTGTTGTCTATGACCTGCTCCAACACACACACTGTAAAAAATGCTGAGTTCCACACAATACCTTCATGTTGTCCTAACACAAATCAGTTGTTAACTTAATCATTTTTACAAGTTTAAGTTAATAGAACATAAAACAATTAAGTTGTCCCTCCAAAAAAAATGAATTGTGTTTTCAACTACTTTTAAATAAGTCATTTGAACAAGCAGCAAAAAGCCACTTTTTGAGTGCACACGTGTAGAAATAGGTAAGTACAACAATGCCCACCAGTTACACTAAACTTAGTAGCCTATATTTCTCGTATTTCTGACTTCACTTTTAATAATTTAGCAGTCAATGTTTGCGCTACCTAATGTGACCTACACAGCTTAAAAGAATAGGTCACCCAAAAATGACATTTCTGTCATTATTTACTCAACCTTCACATGTTCAAACCTGGTTCAAACCCATTTGTGTTTCTTTCTTATTCATTAATTAATTTTCCTTCAGCTTAGTCCCTTTAATCATCAAGGGTCGCCACAGTGGAATGAACCGCCAACTTATCCAGCATATGTTTTACACAGCGGATGCCCTTCCAGCTGCAACCCAGTACTGTGAAACATCCATACACACTCATTCACACACATACACTACGGACAATTTAGCTTATTCAATTCATCTTTGGACTGTGGGGGAAACCAGAGCACTCAGAGGAAACCCACGCCAACACAGGGAGAGCATGCAAACTCCACACAGAAATGCCAACTGACCCAGCTGGGACCTTCTTGCTGTGTTGGTGACGGTGCTAACCAAAGAGCCACCGTGCCACCAGTTTAGTTTTTATATATATATATATATATATATATATATACAAAGACCATACTTTCAGCTACAAATCTTCTTCAATGTTTTGCTACAGCAAATGTTCATTTTTGGATGACTTTCACAGCAATCAAATGACAAACCACCCGAATATGTAAAGTAATTTTGATTTTATTTTCCTTATAAAAGCAGAGGCAGTAAAAAAGGGAAAACACAGCTTATGTTTATCAATATTGTTTGACAGCAATACAAAGCATTTGAAATGTACAAGTTTTGTGAAGCAAAACACACAAAATGAAAAGTCACCATTATTTCAGCTGATATTGGGGCAAGTTCGATGTTGCAGTGGTTCATCCGAACTTTTTTCATCTAAATGTTGGAGGACAAAGGGGCTGGTTGTCCCAACAACCGTTACAGCCACACAGATTCGAAATGCGTGGAGCCAGTTTTTAAATGTGGTGATCGAAACACTGACAGACATGCGGCTCTTTGAGGGTGGAAATGTGCGACTTTAAAGTCTAAAACACTCTTTTGTCTGTGGAGTGTTTCAGATGTGAAACTAAAAGGCTGATAGTTACAGCACCCTGACTGGAAGTATGCTGAAGTAACACACGGCAAGATTAATAAACATGCAAACCACCATCAGAGCAAAAAGCGAAACAAACGCATCACATCCTGTCCTAGAAATGATGGGCCTATCATAAGCAGCAAAGAGTCAGCTCCTAAAAAAAGGCAAGTTTGTCATTGAAATAATAACATATAACTCTTTTAAAATCATATCATCACGTGACATTATCATAATTACGTCTATTTACAATAAATATTTACAAAGATCATGTACCTTATTGATCGTAAATGCTCGCGTTGTCGATAAAATAACAAAAAGGTACAAACGAGGTAAATGATATTTACACAGGTCAGCAGTGATATCAAAGTGAAAATGTTATAGCTGGCAGGTTGTAGCAAAGTGGCTCGCTGTCATGCTTTTTTGATGGAGAGGCTGCCAGCAGCACCAGGTGTGGTGTCGTTAGTCAATGATGTCACCTATAACTCCATAAGTGTGACCTGGTAGTGGTTAACGATGACTTCACTGATCTCTATGAGGAAGGCAGAGTGGTTGCTGTAATGCTCGATGATGTTGTCGTCCATGTTTACAAATATCCTGTGGATGGTAGGAGAATAGGAATTAGTCATTAAAATTCTGGTTTTGTTGAAAAAAAAATTATTAATTAAAACACAAAAAATTAAATGCTACAAATAAAATTAGACAACATGCGGCAATGAATAAAATTGTATATGTACCCAGCAGCCACACAACGTCGTAAGACATTAATATTAGTTTAGATTTAGGTTGTGATGTCAGGTGACCAAAAGTCAATGTCTAGCCACGTCTAAGGACGTTATTTTGACGCTTAATAACGACACTAAATGACGTTGATATTTGGTTGATTTTTAGGTTTTGTTGGAAATAAACCAACGTCATATTGATGTCAAATACTGACATTTATTCGTCAGGTATGGCAACCAAAATACACTGTCAGATATAATTTTTGTATTGTTTTTTTTTTTTGTTGTTGTTTAGGGACAACAGATGAAATTAGCCTTCTGGCTAATTCTGGTGCATTTGCAGAAATGCTAATTAATGTACACTGTCCCTGCCAAATAAATAAATAAATAAAATAAAGATAGATATTATATTGGTGACGTCAAGCTGTAACATCATTAGACATTGATATTTAGTTGATTGCAGGTTGGTCATTGGACATTGACGTCAGCCTGACAATGGGTTCTATAACATCAACCCGATTTTCAGTTCCAAACAAAATGCAACGTCCCCACAATGTTGGGTTACAACATCAATCTGATATCATGTTGACATCTTGTGCCTGCTGGGTATTTTGAGATTTGCTAAAGATAATGTTTAATGTCATTAAATAATTAATGTCTACCCATTTCAAAATATAATTCATATACTAACGCTTAATATTTATGCTTTTTTTTTTTTGCCATTCATACACAAAATGGCACTTTGAGGGCCTTTTTTAAAACAACACAGATTTATCCTTGTGTAAACTACTAAATGTAAACTTGTGAAAACAAAATATAAACATACAGGAAATAAATGTAGATTTTTTTTATGTATGAATAAATTTAATTATTTTTAAATTAACTGATTCGATAACGAAAACCAAACCGCAGATTGCTTTTCACTAGCACAAAAGCCTTTGCGCTTTCATTCTGACACTTGTTCGCTGACATTTGCACATCACTCCACAATATTTATTTTAGTCATTGTGATTGTGTTTAGCTGTTGAGTGACAGTGACTGACGTGTGGATGAACTGTGGCCTACCAACTGCTGAAAGAAACCTTAATGCATTCCTGTACAATCTTCTAATACATTCATCATTCCTTCCCTGGGGCCAGACCCTGATTTAGTTCCTTAAAAACACAAATCTTTATCTCATGACTTGCGCAAACAATTATTTGGCACAACAGTCGTCTTCACTGGCCAATGTGTGCATGGTGTGCGGGTGTATGACAGATTAAAAGCGAGGTTGCATTAGCTCTCCCTGCCCTGAGGGTGGAGGGAGTCTGATTGAAGATTGGGCCGAGAATGTGGTCCGACCTGTCGCTTTCCCTCAGCCATATCATCAACTAACGGCCTGAGGAAAGCTGAGCTCCAAGTTACTTAGCTCTAGGCTAAAATGATTAAGATAAAATGCCTTTAATAGAGTCCTGGACATGTTTCTTTGACCAATCTAGGTCAAGCGCTCCTTAAACGCTTTAGCAGGCGTGTGAAATACTCTCATCAAATTATACGCTTTATTTTAATGCCTGTACTTTATGATGCACCGAGGTGAGTTATTCCCACACATGCTCTGAAACGGATGAGTAAACAGGTAAGCGCAAATGGTGTCATGGGTGATCAACAAGCAAAGAGATAAATGCTGTTCTTATTAGTTTGCATGTAGTGTCTTTTACACAACCAGACGCCAGCCTATCAGAGCCCTAATCTGTATTGTTTCTCTCCGAGCTTCATAGACCACACATAAAAAAGATATTACCTCAGTCAGTCAGATGACTCTACCTGTTGAAAATATCCCGTCTTCTTTCTTTTGTTTTGTTTTTAATTCCCCCTCTCTCTCTCTCTCTCTCTCTCTCTCTCTCTCTCTCTCTCTCTCTCTTTTTTCTTTTTTTTTGAAGGGGAGCAGCAATCATCACATTCCAAACTCTATAGATCTCCTGTCAACCCGGTCTGTCGACTTTGCTTTTTGGCAGCTTGTCGAGATGGAGCTCAGATTGTAAGAAAAAGGGTTTAACGTCTCAGCGTTTCGACATCTCTCTATCTGCTGTTCGTGACTTCATCACAGCATCTAACTGTCCCCAAATGTTTCCGCCCAACACAGTTTGGCTTAAAAATAATCACACTCACCCTCTTTTGCACTTCTTGAAAATTTTCCCAATGGTGTCTTCTTGCATGCCATACTTTTCTGAAATCTGAGAAGGCAGAAAGGGAACATGAGTCACGTCTTAGGTACAGTTCCTCTCAAGGGCTGAGGTGAGAATATGTCTAACGGAAAGAGAGGTTAGAAAACTCACCGCTTCTTTAAGGCCCTTGAGGTTTGGCATGTTTAACATGAGGGCATCAAATACTTCCTCAGATTCTCGTCTGACGTACAGGAGAACTGCGGGAATAAAAAGAATCTAGCATCAAAACACTGTGGGACTCTCACTACAGCAATTGTGTTGAAAGATTCCTGCATCCCTAATTCGATTAGAGACTTGTTCCGTACCTCTCTGCTGCTCGTCTCGGCGGGGTTGTTTGCTTGGCGGGGAGCTGCTCTGGTCATTGGTGTCTGCGTAGCGTTTCAGTGATGACCTGTCACTTTCTTCCAGGCTAACAGGGGGCACCTGGACAATAATAAACAGATAAAATCAAAGTTTTTAAGAAGTCACTTCATTTCCTGCCTCTTGCGTGTTGTCATGCTGATGATTACGATGATAGCGACACTATCGCAGTGACATCTTGAATGTGAAGAGGTGTGACAACACAAAAAACAACGTAGCATTATCTCATGACTTCCTAATCCTTCCCTAAAAGGCAAAAGTCACTACTATGGGCTTTGGCTAAATGTTAAAAGTTCAAACGACGTTGATGTTATGAAACGATGTCGAAATTTAAACACGCTAGTCTGGACTGTGGGAATAAGGCCTGTTGGAACAGCCTCCATCCCTCATCTCTTAGCCTGTGTAAACACAGCTGAAAAGCATCTCTCAGAAGAAGTGTGTGCACACGTGTGTGTGTGTTTGAGCTCCCACGGGTTAATCCCAGTGTCAGTCAGTGTGGCAGCAACCTTCTCAGGTGAGTTTCACTTACTGTCGTGTAAACTCAACGCACCAGTTAGCATGTCTGATCTCGAGATCGGCCTATTCCAAGCCCACTTCTTTCCCACCACATTTTTTCCCACACTTTTCCTTTCTCGCTCCCATAGTCTCGGCCCTCAGGGTGTTGGTGAACATGACTCAACAATGCTGCGGTAAGCCACATATCCTAGGATATAGGGAAAAGTGTGTGTGTGTGTGTGTGTGTATGTGTGTGTTAATACGTACCAGGCCACAGCGCTGCATAGTACTGAAGTGCATCTCTGGGATGAATAAAACCGGCTGAGTGACGTGATCATCTAGAGTTTTAAAGTAAGTCGAGTCCTTTCCGACAGAGCTGGAGACTAGGGCCTGTTTACAATCTGAAAAGAAAAATAAATGTTAGTTTAATGCTCAAAGTGATAAAGGAATATGTTTCACTAGACTCTAGTGAAAAACACCTCTTGGCTTGTGGCCCACAGGTGATTTGAGATTAAAAGCCCTCATCGTTGAAAATATGTGTGTAAAAACATTCAGGCTTGTAGCTGAGGAAGCAGGCCAAAACATGGACATGGGGTCAAAAAAGATGAAGTGTATAGACTTTAGGTATAGGGTCAGTTCCTGAGAGTCTCGTGTTGTATTTATGTGACTGATTGTACTCACTGTTATTGCTGGAGTCTGCAGTGTTCTTGGTTCTCCTCTTGCTTCTCTTCCTCTCCTCATCTCTCATCTTCCTCTCTGCCCCCTGCAAACATTCAAAATCAATGGAACATTAATAATCTGAGTGATTCACAAATCACAACCACTTACCATTTTTTAAAGAAACCACAAAAACATTTTAGAGTTGTTTTAAAAAGTTTTTTAAGTGTTTTTATGACCATTTGTAATTTTCTGGGGGAGAAAAAAATGACGAGCCTTCTTGTCAACAACTTAGAGTTGGTGTCTAGATTTGGTGCCAGCTGATTGTAGTAGATATGCATCTGATCCAGCTAGAGAAACTACAGCATTGCAGTAATGCACTTAGTTCACCTGCTGCTGCTAAACCAGTTAGACGTGTGTTAAATCTAACCTTCCCATCATGCATATCCACACACAGACTAATAACTATGACCACTGTGGAACATACAAGCGGGCTTTAAAGTGATGAGGCCTGATATGGCGGTCTGGTTACATTATCTGATCAGCTCAACAAAAGGATCAATCAATAGGAATCAGAAGGTTCTAGAGACACCAGCAGCGAGACAGACAGACCGAAAGAAAAAATGCACAAATACTTCAGGCCCTGTTTTTTTCTGCTTCATTAAAAGCAGCTATCACGTATCTGAAAGTGCACCAGTAATTGATCAGAGGTCAGAGCACTTTTGACTAAATAAATTAGTAGGACATGATGACTGTGAGTCAGAAATGTGTTTTGTTTAAATGTTTATGACACAGTCCAAGATGAGCTATAATACACACCTTGATAATGAATATAATTAATGTTCTGATGTGAGTTTTAGGTTAAGATACACTTCTTTTATATCATTATTTGTACAGTTATAATTATGCAAACATTACTTGTATATTTGATATTTTTTAATACACATTTTACACATTATTGGGCAATAATTGGGCAGCTCACCTTATCGCAGAAGATCTTGACCTGACAAACAGCTCGATGAATGAGACGGTTGTTCCCGGAACTAAAATCATACGTGTCAATCTGAAGATTCAGAGGAAGACCTTTAACTCCCTTCTGCGAGGAGAAGTCAGTGCTCAGAGAATTGATGCCAATGTGCACCTGAAAAACATGTCAGAAGCATGAATTCTCAAGCATTTGCTACATTTTAGAAAGAGAAATGCAGTAAAAAAAGATAAATGTGGTGCTGTGTGGTTCATTCTCAGGCCTGTCAAAAACAAAATCTATGTTAAGTCTCCAAACAAAAGGAAGGGTCAGGGATGAGACACATTAGATGTGTCATATGCAGATGAGTTCAATAATTCCAATTCATTTCAAAAGAAAAGGAGTGTCCATGTGGAGAACACTGTGGCGAAATCCAACAAGTTGCAACTGGCAGCCAAACAACAATAAAATTTAATCACCCAAATAATACGGATAAACTGAGCTAATTAATGGTGTTTAATTCCCCCCAAAAATGTTCCTAGTTCCTTATAGTTGGTGATTCATATGTCACACAGCACTGGCAAACATACATAAAGTTGGAATATTTCAATTCAAATTCAGATTTTTTAAAATGGATTGTTCCTAGCTAAGCATTGGAAAGTTCTTATAAACTTATTATAAGCTACATATGTAACTCCTTAGCAAGCATTTTTGTTTTTAAAAGATGTCTAATAGATGTCTAATAGACATCTAAACATAGACAGCTTGGCTAAAACAAGGCTAAATTTGGGCTGTCAGTGAAAATCTAATAGACGTCTAAGAATAGTCCAATACTAGTCATCAAAATAAACAGAAATGAATGACTTTACATATAAAGTCTGTCTAATCTGTCTATTTGACGACTATAGTTTTACGCTATTCTTAGATGTCTATTAGATTTTCACGGATAGCCCAAATTTAGCCTTGTTTTAGCCAAGCTGTCTACGTTTAGATGTCTATTAAACCCAAAATTGTTTTTCTGGGTCTTAATATTAATGACTTTAAACATGTTGCTCAATTTTATTGAACCAATAAAAGTGCGTTAGACTGATAGTATTCTTTCATTTCATCTCTGCTCCACCTGCTGTGAGTTTCGTTGACCCACCCATCACTACCTTGGGGGCATGCTGAAATGAGTCCTATTTCTCTTTCTTTTCTTCCCTGCTTCCTTCCCTCCCTTTATCTTTCTTTCTTTCTTTTTTTTTTGTATTCCCCACGATGACAGGTGCCTGAGGAGGCCGCATACCGTAGATACCACTGCTCTCTGACACTCCTCTAAATGATCCTCCTTTCAAGCCATCACTTAACAAAAACAAGTGACAGGTGGATCTGTGTGTTGCTTTTCGATTTTGTACCTTTGCTTCTTCATTGGTGTTCCAGATGAAGGACAGCGCATTAAATGCAACTTCTTCCACGTTACTCACTCCACTGAAAACTTCTTTGTAGTCAGCTGAAATTCAGTACAGAAAAATGTATTAATGCAGATTCTATGAAATAAATACACATCAATCAAAGCATTTAACATTATATGACATCTGACTTTAAAAGCTAATCATGGGTGCGGCGGTAACCGGTGTATAATAAAAACATTTGATTTTGTTCTTGTCAAGTCAAATACAAAGAAAGTGCTCGTTTTAATGTTTAAAATATAATAACTTTTGTGAAAGTAAAATGTCAAAAGATGAGTGTATAAAGTTTGAGCATTATGAATATATTCATTTAGAATTAAAGCAATGTATGTTTATTCTGATCTTTACTCAGTAAAATATAAAAGTCAGTAAGTTTTACACGATTATTTCTGACAAATGACAAAAAACTCTAAAACCGTATTTTAATATGTCATCAATAAAAATACAATGTAAAAAAATGTATTTTTTCTTAACTTATGTTCTCTAAAGATGCATCATAAAATCAAATTATAAATCTTGTAAAAATATCTTTTAGGATATTTAAATGTATCAACTGTTTAAGTATGTCATCATGGTGTTATTTTGGTGTAGTAATGCTGAGATACTTACCGATATCAATGACTCTTTGTTTAACGGTAGGCTGTCGAGCGTGCCAGTGGTTCCAGTACTTCAACTGCATCTCAGGACTCTTGTCATTCTCAAACACTGCCATGATCACCGTCTGAGAGAGAAAAAAAAAAGAAGGATGATTAGTGTTTTTTTAGACATTGTGTGACTCTCTGTCGGACAAATGCTTGTTTCTTTGTAAGTCACCATGCTAATACTCCTTTCTTTCTGCTTTGTCAATGACCATAGCAATGCTTGCTTTAAAAAAAACGACAATCCGTCTTCTCCGTCTCATTGGTTTACAACTTATGGGTATTTGAGTTTACTCTAAAGAGTAAAATCTTTTTGCTGTTACAAAATGTCAAACAACTATACTTTCAATACAGGCTAGACTTTAATAGAGGCTAGACTAAGTCTTTGAAGCTTACCAAACCTGTTATATGGCAAGTGTGAATTCTTCTTCACATAGGCTTTTTGGGAAATTTCCAATATGTGTGTTCATGGAAATATATCTTACTTTTACTTTGCTGCATGGCACCCCGGCAGTGCTGTCGACCCCCTGCAGTGTAATTGGGTAAAACTGGCCCTTGTTGAGGTAAACCATGGGGATTTCTGTCGTCTTGTGCTGGGAAGCTTGTGGGGCACCGAGAATGAATTGGAAATCATTCCTGTGAAAAACATTAAAATGCAAATATATTTATGCAACAGCATTACTCAGTGTTCATTTTTTATGGCTTGCATAGGATCATCAAGTGACAAAGTTATTTTTATACAGGCAAAATCTATGAGAATTAACTGATTTGTAAAGCCTTTCTTACCTGTATCTGCCTGGAGAAGAGTAGGAATCTGAGTAAACAGGGCTTGTCTGTCCCCCAAATCCATTGTGGCCAATATGCTGTGTTTTAAGAAGAAAACAAACAGATGTCACAAATTGATCATAATTATTAAATATGATAATTTATAATAGATTCAATGACTACAAAGGCATTAAATAATTCATATGAAGATAACTTCAAATTGAATATTATTATATTAATGTACAGTTCGAGTTAGAATTATTAGCCCCCCTTTGATTTTTTTCCCCTATATATATATATATATATATATATATTATAAATATTTCCTAAATTACGTTTAACAGAGCAAGGAAATTTTCACAGTATGTCTGATAATATTTTTTTCTTTTGGAGAAAGTCTTATTTGTTTTATTTCAGCTAGAGTAAAAGCAGTTTTAACTTTTTAATGAACCATTTTAAGGTCAAAATTATTAGCCCCTTTAAGCTATATATTTTTTTCGATAGTCTACAGAACAAACCATCATTATACAATAACTTGCCTAATTACCCTAACCTGACTAGTTAACCTAATTAACCTAGTTAAGCCTTTAAATGTCACTTTAAGTTGCATAGAAGTGTCTTGAAAAATATCTAGTAAATAGTATTTACTGTCATCATGGCAAAGATAAAATTAATCAGTTATTAGAAATGAGTTATTAAAAATATTATGTTTAGAAATGTGTTGAAAAAATCTCTCCGTTAAACAGAAATTGGGGGAAAAATAAACATGGGGGGCTAATAATTCTGACTTCAACTGTATATTGTAAATGTGTGTTGGGAAAATGTGTTACATAAATGCGGACCTCAGGTGTGGCCTCCAGGAAGGTTTGATCAGATTGCCATGTCTTCTGCGACGGTTGGGGCAGGAGAGAGTCGAAGATGTTGTTCAGGTTGACTTGCTTATCATAGTTGTCTGTTGTGTAGCTGTCGGTGCTTGGCTTTGAGGGATTGAAGGACATGTTTTCTGAAAGGAACTTCATGATGTGAGCGTTCTCTAGCGGGGCAAGTTCAGGGGAGGAGCTGTTCGCCGTCCTAAAACATAAATCACATGACAAATCGTAAGCCTTGTTGTTTCGAATTATGATTGTGTTTTTATGTTACTCGATCACTAATGCTATTCACACAAGGGCAGCTTTTAGCTACCTATACAACGATCACAAAAAAATGTGTCAAAGTAAATAAAAAGCTTTACTCAATCTCCGCATTGTTTATGGAGCTTTCATCGCGTGAAAAGCCAAGCCAAACACATTGGGCGGGAGCTGTTTGCCACCTAACGCTGACTTTTTTTTTTTACTGTTTGAGTTTCTCGGCAGGGTTTGACATCGGGGAGACCAACAAGCTCTATAGGCTGCTATTTTTCACTAGCACAAAAGGGTTGCTGAGTAGTGACTCAGTCTTTTTGGGATGGGTTGAAGAAGAGGATTAACAGCTGAACAAGCTCTGACCTCAGATAATCTTGGCTAAATTACTCAACCTACCAATGTGTTGGTAGGAGAAAATGTGGCATATTACATCTGGATGACCTACTGTTGCGACATATATTTCATTCTGATACTACTGTATATACTTAGTATGAAATCCATAGTAAATGATCAAACTTACCTCTCCATTGATTTGTACATGCTGCTCTCACGGGCACATGATGTCATCTTCTGCTCTTTTGAAGGCTTAAAGAGAATACATGAATAATGTTATATGTGTATCTAAAATCAATCATATTTGATCTTTAAAAATGCTGTAATCTTGTGCTACCTTGCAGGCATCATAAAGAAGGTTTAGGGTAGCCAGATCTTCATCTGAAGCCAGTCTGGGTTTAGTTTTACTGAGGTTACTGTTGTCCATGTTGGCCCAGTAGTCCATAACGTAACTTTCGTATGTGCGTATGTGGCTGAAACTCTCGTTCTGTTGTACCATGAGAGCCCTTGGGGAAAGACAAAGGTGATTTAGCACAGATAAAACTCAAGATTTGCCTAGCAAAATGATTTAACAACAGTTCAAAGGCCACAGAAATGTGCCTCTGGTGCACAGAAGACACTCAAAACCACAAAACCGCCAGGTCTTCACAACAAAAAAAATGTTAATTAACAGTTACATGTCCATAGCTTGTGATTCATGGGTGTTGTTCTGCATATTTCAGATTTGAAATGCATTATAGGCACTTGAGCTCTGTGTTGACTACTTTTTGTGTTGACGCCTCAAATTTCACACATTTTTTTTTGTAGTTTTAAATTTTTTTTTATATTGTTAGGTCAAGTATATTTATAATCTAATGGGAATTAGTTGGCATGTAGATGCAATGTAACTTAAATACAACAAACGAACCATCAAAATAAAGTGACCGAACTTGCAGTAGTATTTCTGTCATTTTACAGATGTATACCCTTCAGACCTATTTAATGCTCAAGAAAGCCTCCATAACCATAAAATCTAACAAAATACTAATAAACAGCAGATCACTTTCTCCTCTCATCTACACTCAAAGGCAGAAACTATTAGATGCAAAACCTAAGTGAAGGGACTTAATGTTAACTTAACACAAGTACCACAAACAAAAGACAAGGATTTCAAGAGGATCGCTAACTCCTCAAACAGCTGGATTTGGTTTGGGATTTTCCCTAACTAAAAGGATTAGCAACGAGGTGGTCCAAGTAGTTTTGAGCTCAAATGCAAACAGAGCCGTTTAGGCACCTGTGCTCACACTTAATTTACCAAAAAATTGCAAAGAAAGAAACTCTGATATTTACTACTTCTAGACACCTGCATGTTAACACAAACCCGACCTTTGACACTTTAGCACTAGAGTAATGTTTCTTCAGTGTGCGCACACACACACACACACATTCGAGCCCCTAGGACAGTTACAGCAGGCTGTCAGAGAGAGTGTGTGCGTTTCTGTCAATTTTCAGCAGAAATTATCTCGACAAAGCCATTCATGTGGGGGCCGGTTTACACATGAGCAGAGGGAGAGTGGGAGAAGAGGAGAAAGACATTACTCAAGAGGAATAAACAGCTCAGTAGTACAAACTATAGCACATCCCACCAAAGAAACATCATTAGATGAGTCATAAGAAACGGCTCAGTTGAAAACAGTAGCTGATAAAATATATATCCGTTTAAATCAAGTTAAATCTGTAATCTAATAGAACATTTGGGAGATTTTTGACAAGTAAAAATCTGCACGTCCCACAAAAAAAATGTACAAACGAAAAGTTTAGATGCAAAAACCTTTAAATGCCATCTGATATTTTCTTCTAAAATGAGCATTTTTATCAGACCCCTGTGTGTATGATGAGTAATATCACTTTCTTGTCAAATAAAAAGTCATTTTCCTTGTCTTTAAAGTGAACTATCTCAACATAAACAAAAGAAGCTGAGAAAATTTTTCATCTTCGATGGAAATTTCAAATAGCACTTAGAGGATTTTGCATCTGAACTCTTCAAATCGGATCTGATTAGTCCTAGCCCATTTGACAATGTCTAGACAGTGGATGATGGTTTGTTATAAAAAAGTTAAAACTGCATTTTTTTTTGTAAAGCAAAATTAGCAACAAATTTGAGTTGCTTGTGTAAATATAATCATAACACTTACTCAATCTCCTTTGTCATGACTCCTTGTACAGGCAGTGCTGATAAAATCCTTAGTTTGGTATCTTGTCTCCTCTCTGAGGTGTGCTTGTGGTTAAATATGTGTGTGTTTATGTGCTGGAAAATTAAGTGGCTCTTTTTCATTCATCTGGCAGGTTGGCTGCTGTGCTCTGATTGGCTGGAAGCCTGAGACAGGTGTGGGATAGGACAGGTGTATCCTCCCTTAACTGTCTCAGTGCTGGAGAGAAACTACAGTGTGGTGTTTTGGGGAGGAGGAGGAGGGGGGGGGGGGGTTAACTCATTAACACCTTGTTTAAAAGACTGAGAGTCTCAAACTGCAGGTGTGAAATGCATCTTATTTGGGATCAGAAACTAAAGGTTCGGGTGAAAGAACAAGGTTTTAACATGCAAATGGAAGGTTGTGAAATTTTCTCAGTCTCTAATTTTGTGACAAAAGAAAGTTTTGGCTGCAAGGTTTTATGGTTTCTTCCATTTATATTAGCATGTCTGAATTTATATGCAAGTTGCAAATGAAAGTCATTTTTAAAACAAGACATTATATTATTTCATCATATGATTTTATCACATTTAGATTTTACCTGCAGTAAAGTGCAGTTCATTAATTTCACATAGAAAACATATTTTTCCAAAACATTTATTTTTATTGATTCCTGTATCATGCTTAATTCTCCGTTTGTTTATTTCTATTGCAAGTTGCAAATTAAAAAGAAGAAATGACAATTATTTAAGCCCCTGTTCCAACATTTCCATTTCCAGTTTTATTTTCATTCATTTAATTTAATGTACCTTATTTCATATTTAGAGAAAGTTGTAAACTGTTTATATGCATTTAATTAATTTCCCATATTACTCTGCCAACAAGTATGTTTGTAGGTACAGTGCTCAGCATATATAAGTACACTCCTCACAAATAAATATTTTAAATTCATATAGGAATTCATTTTATAGGAAGCTATACAATATCATATTTGTGTGTATATATATTAGATTAGTCAGTACTGAAGCCAAATCTGGAGCTTATCTAACAAAATAACTCACAATAACGGTCCAAAAACTAGTACACCCAAATTAATATGCTATAGAAAAATAGTTTAAAAAAAGTTTTAAAAATTAAGTTTAAATGTTGTAGATTGTATTTTTTTTTTGCAATATTTTGCTTGAATTTAATTGTATTATCTTTTAATTTTTAAATGTGTTTGGTGACTAAAATACTATTTTAATAAGTATGTCTGTTTAATAAATCTGTTTTGTTTAAATGCACCAAAATACATTGCCTATGTTCACTGAGAAATGGATAAAAATGTTCATTTTCAAAATAGGGTGTACTCAACTATGCTGAGCACAGTATGTGCATCATAATTAATTATTGATCATTTATTTCTCGTTAAAATCATTAATCTCGTAAAAATAGATTAATGGATTACTTTTCCATTTTTTTGCTTTATTAATACAAGTTACAACTTTTATTTATATTTGTTTCTTTGATTATTTACGATGAGATGTTCATGCATGACTTGTAAATAAAATTTCTGCTACATCAGAATGATATTAGATATGGATCTCAGATGGGAAATGATGCAATTAGATAAAGGCTTGCATTTGCACCATTAATATTTTTAAAGTCTTACTTTTTGAGCTGCACTTTTATTAATATGAATGCATTTAGATTTTCTGTTCTTGTAAATTTTGTGCTCAGCATAATTGAGTAAACCCCATTTTAAAAAGGAATATTTTTATCCAAGTTTTTAGATTTATTAAACAGATTTATTTATTAAACGAATATTTTAGTCACCAAACATATTTAGAAATTGAAAAATAATACAAATAAATTCAAGCAAAATATTGCAAAAAACTAAATTACAACCTACAAAATTTCAACTTAATTTTTCCTTTTTTGTGCTTCTCTTGATTTTTCCTCTTTTTAAATGTGTATTTAATATATTTCTAAGTTATTTTGCTAGATAAGCTCCAGATTTGGCTTCAGTACTGACTAATCTAATGCACAAATATAATATTGTATAGCTTTCTATTAAAAATACGAATTTGAAAGACAGATTTATGAGATGTTTATTACTATATGCTGAGCACTGTAGTAAGAATAATTTTGATCTAATTTTACATATAATCATTTAGACCCACTTGAGTGTTTCGCTTGACTGTGTACATACATACAGTATATTTACTCTGATGCTTATTACTAATACCTGCGTTTAAGCAGTGTTGTGCTATTACTGAAACATAGCAACTAGTTACTAGTTACTTCATTCAAAAAGTAACTCAATTACTTTATTGATTACTTACATCAAAAGTAACGTGTTACTGTTAAAAGTAATTTTTCAGTTACTTTTCCAAAAAACATTTTAATACTCCCATTAATGCTCTTATAACGTCACTTCAGTGCTGCATGGAGAATACTCTGTTGATCAGCTTCACAGTTTTAATTAATTTGCATTCTCACAACTAAAACACAAGACAGACTTAAACAAAAAGTCATTTTTAAACACTCATTTATTTAACTCAGACCAGCAGCACAAAAACGTAAATATCACATGGCGATAAACCAACTGAGTAAAATATTCTGAAACAAAAAAGCACTAAAGTTACTTCAGCATCATAAAAGTTTGTATTTAACCCTTAAACATGTTCCTTCACAGCTTGAGTATGAAAATAGCGACAATATACAACAAACACAAAACCTTTATGAAATAAATAAATGAAAGCCTCATTCAGAATCAATTTGGTGAATCTGAATAGAAAACTGCTATTATAGATAACCATATATTTTATGCATTTTGAACAAAACAAAAACATAACAGCTTTGTGTATTTTCAACATTATCCATGCCAATCATTTTCAATGCAAATAAAAGACTCTTAATAACTATGATTTTATTTAAATAATTGCTTTTTTTATTCACGGTGAACCTGCAATATCAGATGCAAACAGGCCTTTTATTTGTATGCATTAATATACATCAGACCTGCTTGCGTTTATGTACATCTATTAAATCCAAGTTTTGTTAAGACCTCAGGGTATCTGGCATTGTGTCACAATAGGTGCGTGCTCTGTGGCCTGCCCTCACGCACACACCCACGCGGTTTCACAAACACACAAGCACACACCAGAGCTTCGGGCACTTAGTAGTTGATCAAAAAATGTGCAGAAGAAATAGAAGGAAGTCAGGAATGCTGCTAACACTTACGGGAAATGAGCATTACTGTACACGAGTGTCGTTTCTTATACGTTAACATGATGTGGTTATATGTTAAAATTACTTGCCATTTGCAGTTTAAAACCACATGTTGCACTGTAACAATTATTATTTTGTCATAAAGTCTTAAAGTCATCAGATTGAGTGCTTTACAAGAAGTCTGTCTGACTTTGATATGCAATTACATACAGGAAAACAGTTGTCCACAAGTTTTATTTAAATGTACATCATTTTTATATTAGTATTTCTCACTAAGCTTATGTTTATGTTTTCAGTGGGTTCATCATCTCACTTCTGTTATTGTCCTTATTATCATGATTTTACTGATATACTGATTTTAATGATATACAAACTAAAATGCATCACTGAGTTGCAATGACTCTCCATTTGTCTTTCGTTTGTCATTATCATATGACAGAGAAGAATTGGACTGATCTTATTGGATAACGTGGAGATCCGAAGGTGTGAACGGTGTGGTTGAGAGTCTGCTGTTTGTGAATGTAAAGGGAAAGAGCCATTAGGCCGAGAGGCTTTTTTCTAAAGGGATCATTTCACACCTAGAAACCGTGCAGAAATCTCAGAAACCAGCACCATCGTTGTGGCTTGTATGTGTTAAAGAAAAAATAGGAAAATTGAATATGACAGTCTATGAAAAAGGGGTTGTTTCTGTTGTGCTTTGTCTGTCCTCAAAAACAGCAAGGACTCGGTTTCTCCTTAATCTAAAAGGCTTAATATGGTTTTAAGTCTATTTTGAAATGAATGTCTAAATATAATTATGAACTAAATATTTACTAAATTTTAAAGTTTAAAACTGTAAAGAAGTAATGAACAGTTAATGAAGAGGTAAATCGTACAAAGTGTAAAATGATATTCATTTCTTTGTGTATCTGACACGATACAGACATTTTAATTACAACTGCTTAAGGTTAATAAAAGTAAACATAACAGTAAAGTGAGTTTTTATTTTTAAACCGCTATAAAAATGCACTTATTAAAACTGCTTAAAATGAATGATTGATTAAATGATTGAATTTAAAGGTGTTTTTCAACATCTTTCCCTACTGGTCTGTTATTATTTCCCTTATTTTTCCAGAAAGTTCTCAATGAGATTAATAGAAATCTCTTCTTCCTGGGAGGGCTGGCCAAGATGACCAAGATGAAATAAGTTTCATGTTAAGATATGACATTCAAAATATGTAATGACTTTAAACAAAAATTATATATCTAAATCACAGGGATCAGAAATCAACCTCTTTATTAAAACAATAACAGGGCTCATGCCAGGACTCACTGCGATATAAGCTTACAATTAGTCAAAGAGGGAATTTCTAGTTGTGTATCAATCAAAAAAAGTTATTCCACAGCAAAGGAACATAATAAGAAAAGGCTGACTTTCCATGAATGAACTCCTGGCACATCTAACTGAATTCAGTGAATTTCAGGTATTTATGCTTTTGAATTGTGGGAACTTTTGGAACTGTTGAAAACTTAACTCAGCAGGTTAACTAAAATGTGTCCTTTACTGAGATTTTTAGTATTTGAAACAAAGTATTTTATAAGAAATTATATATTAGGCATGGGTTATGGGACCTTGATCTCTTTTTCAAACATTTTCATGTGTAAAATACAACATCCTTTGACATTTTCAGTGGTTTAAATATTAAAGGCATTTTGTCTGAGCCAGTCATGTAGCATGGTATACAAAATGAATGATTTGCACTGTAAAAAAATGCTGGGTTCCACACAATCGATTTGTGTTGGGACAACATGGAGGAATTAAGTTAACTTAGTTCTTACAAATTTAAGTGGATTGAATATAAAACAATTAAGTTGTCCCAAAAAAACATAAGAATTGTGTTGTTTCAGCTCATTTTAAACAAGTAGTTTTCACACCTTTTTTGTGTGTGCCAGTACTAAATGATTTGTACACTGTGAAACCCAATAAGATAAGGCAACTCAACCTATTTGATGAAACCAATTGCAACAAACCATTTAAGTTAAAAAACTAATCATAATGAGTACTGTGAACTTAATCCATTTGAGTAAATGAAGCAATTTGAGTACAGTAAAACCCGATAAATGAAGAGAACTCAAACCAACTGACTACTGTAAAACCCAATAAGTTAAGGCAACTCAAACTGTTTGAGGAAACCGATTGCTGCAAACCATTTGAGTTAAAAAAAATCTATGAGTACTGTGAACTTACTCCATTTAGTTAACTCAAAATTTATTGAAAGTTATTTCTACTCATTTGAAGAGTTTTGAACTCTTGTTGAAGGTAATGAGTTAATTAAATACCTCATCATTACTTCAACTTAAATGGAGTAAGTTTACAGTACTCATATCGATAAGTTTTTTTTTTTTTACTGAAATGGTTTGTAGCAATCGGTTTCCTCAAATGGTTTGAGTTGGCTTAACCTTTTGGGTTTTACAGTGTAGAAAGCAGGTTAAATGCAAAGTAATGTTAAGTTAGTTTACCATAATATAATTTCAATGGACTCATAAGGTTAATTTGATTCAGCTTATAAACTTAAGGCAACCAGGACTTTTTTTACAGTGTACTTATTCTTGTGCATGTACTTAGTTACAATATATAATAAAATCATGCTAAATATTAATGACTTGTGGCTGATGTGTAAAATTGAGTGATTTGAAGTTTAGTCTAAAAATGAGTTTAATGCAAGTCTTTTAGTTAGTAACGTTTATGGCACCTTTCACATACAAGAAGTCATAAAAATAAAACATCTAACAAATTATTAAAAGCAGTACAAATACCACAAAAATGTAATTTAATAACAGACAGTTAATTAAAAGATTGTCCAGTGAGGTGTGTCTTTAAGTGTTTTTTAGATCAACATTCCACAGAACCCATAATTCTCAGTGTTAAAGGGAGAAAGAGAGAGAGTAGCATTCTCACCAAACGATTCTTATTCAAAAATATTTGTGAAAAAACCCCTATTGTTACTCACTGACATTTGAATGTCTTCTGTAAATCATGGTATAATGTTTGAGAGCTATTAATTTTTTCTACCACACTAAACGCACAAACAATTCAAGGTGTATTGCACTAAATTGCTTCATTCATTTTAATGCCTGAAAAACACTTTTCATATTTGACCCCTGCAAAAAAGCCCCACACTCTCAGAAATAAAGGTACGCGAGCTGTCACTGGGGTGGTACCTTTTGAAAAGGTACAAATTTGTACTTAAAGGGTCTATATCGGTACCTCAAAAGTTTGTATTTGTACCTAAAATTTTGAAAAGGAACATTTTTGTACTTTTTAGGTACTAATGTGTACCCTTGAGGTACTAATATGGACCTTGTCGGTACAAATTTGTACCTTTTAAAAAGTTACCAACGCAGTGACAGCTCGCGTACCTTTATTTCTGAGAGTGCATGATTAATGTTGAAAATGGTTTATTTCATCAGAGAGCTAATAAATTCCAGATTACCTTAAACTGACTTTAAACAGTGTAAGCTCACATACCTAAAACACACTAAACTCAGTTAAATGTTTATGTTTTAAAAAACGATTGTTTACTGTTTACTACTATTGTTTACTATATTGACACACAAATTTTATGTAATTAAATCTAAAATCTCACTTTATTTTGATCTGATTTTGTACAAATATATTCTCAGGTTGCTCTTTTGGATTAAAACAAAGATCTAGTACACTGAATTGCACAAGAAAAACGAACTGAGATGCTATCTGTGTATGTGATTGAGCGGAGAAATGATGATGTGAATTATTTAACACACTCTTCCTCAAAACTTCCCCCTAGTCTGAAAGCAAGTGCTGTACAGTATGACCCACTGAAACTGACGGATGTTACTCAAGATGTTCTGAAAATGTATGACTGATGAGTGAAATCCTCTGATCAGAGCTCAGGACACACACATTGTGATGGTAAAATCGCTAGTAAAGGCGTGACCGGTGATATCTATTGGACTGAGTTTCATTCACACACACACACACACACACACACAGAAAAAAGCTGAAGTTTCTGACATTTGTCCTCGGGCTACACTGTGACTGTCGTAACTCCAAAAATACACACTGTCAGACCTGCAAGACACTTTTGTCTCATATTTCCTTTCAGGGATTTTGTGTGTATTTTAATGCTGTAACAGAAGAGCAGAAATGTGGCACATTGTGTCAAAAGCAGTTTCCTCAAACAACATAGCACAAAAAAACTGAATTGTTTGAGCTTAGGAGAAAATGAGCTTATCTGTTTGGTTAATATGGTATTAATAAATGTCTAATTATGGCATTATTCAATTAGTGGTACTTAAGGCGAAGACAAGATAATAGCTATACTTTTTTATATTGTGTATTTTGTCTGTTTATTTACTTTGGCCTAAACAACATGCTACTCACTTAAAACCAGGGACTTGTTTTGCTCGAAACTATTAGATGAATGAAATTGTAACAATACATAAAGTAATTTATAATTAACCTAAAATATATTCATGTATTTATTATAAATCTGCTCTTTTATTATGTTGTCTGGGTGTCAATGAAATAAAATAATCAGTTTTTTTAACTGTACAAATACATGATCATGGTTTTCTAAGGAATTGTAATTCAATTGTACAGATACATCAAGTATTTTTATAAACTTATTTGATTGAATTTATAGTATTTATATTTACATATAGTGACGCAGTGGCGCAGTAGGTAGTGCTGTCACAGTAAGAAGGTTGCTGGTTCGAGTCTTGGCTGAGTCAGTTGGCGTTTCTGTGTGGAGTTTGCATGTTCTCCCTGCGTTTGCGTGGGTTTCTGCCCCACAGTTTCCCCCCACAGTCCAAAGACATGCAGTACAGGTGAATTGGAAAGGCTAAATTGTCCGTAGTGTATGTGTGTGAATGAGTTTGTATGGATGTTTCCCAGAGATGGATTGCGGCTGGAAGGGCATCCACTGCGTAAAATATGTGCTGGATAAGTTGGCGGTTCATTCTGCTGTGGAGACTCCAGATTAATAAAGGGACTAAGCCGAAGATAAAATGAATGAATGAATATTTACGCATTCATTAATCAGTTAAGTTTAATTAACCTCTCTGATTATGATAATAAAATTGTTAATGGATATTCCTTTATGTCATTAAAACAATCATATAATTGTATTTTAGGATAAAAAGATACATTTTTTATTCATTTGATGTATATTTACTAATCAGCTATTAATATATTTGTTAATCAGTGTTATACGATTAACCTACATTCTGCTCATAATGTAAATATCTTTAATGGCTAATACATTTTTATTTAAAGAAATTGTCTAAAAAATAAAATTGTCTACGATATCATAAAGATAATGATTAGTGTTAGTGTATATATACATTGTCATTTATAAGGAATTGAATATTTATTTATTAACCAGATTGATAGAACACACTTCCTTCCTACTCTTGATGTAAAAATCTTTAAATGGATATTTGCATATTATTCTAATATGAATAAAATCAGACACATGAATTCTTTTAAATTAATCAAATATTTATTTATTTATTCTGGTAGCATTTTAGTTCAAGTACCAAGTCCCACTACTGATTTACATGTCTATTAGTAAGATTTTGACTGTTTATTAGTATACTGTAAAAAATCTGTTATTTTATGTTGTTTTTTCTGGCAGCTGGGGTGCTGAAAAAAAAGAAAAATAACTGTTGTTAAATTACAGACATTTACCGTAAAATAACGTGTGTTAAATTACAGAAATGTCCCTACATTTTATTTTCCTGTAATTTACCATCTGTTATTTTACGGTAAATATCTATAATTTAATGGCTGTTATTTTACAATTTTTTTCCGGCACCCTAGCTGCCAGGGAAAAAACGTAAAATAACAGATTTTTTTTTACAGTGTACTTAAAAAGTATTATCTTATTCTAAGATAATCTCTAATCCTATACCTAAATCCAACAACTAAACTATCAAATATTAAGCAGCAAATACATTTTTTTAAGAATGGTTTGTTAATAGTGTGAACTGTACCAATAAAAATGTGACCTTAATTTTTTTTTTACAATTTTTTTAAACATTTTGTTCATAATAAGAACATTTTTTCAACTTTTTTTTAACAATAACTAAAAAATAGCATTACAAAATTAAACAAAATTCTTACAAGCTGGCTTGTACATATGTTAATTCTAGCTCTACATTCATTGAGCTACAAGAGATTTAAATAACAGTACATTACTTTTAAATTAGATAAAATGCAAAATGCCAGTATTTTACTGTTAATTTACAGGGCAAATTTTTGTCCTGTGTACAGAAGTCAGCACTAATAGTCTAGTGGTAAAGTGCTCATGGGGACTGGAGTTCAATTCCCAGCTCCAGGTCTTTTGAGGATCCTTCCTCTGTCTCTGCTCCCTATGTATTCTTGTCTCTACTGTCCTATATAATAAAGGTGAAAAACCTCTAAAAATATATTTAAAAGAAGTTGTGCTGTAAAAACACGCTATGTGACTGGCAACCCAGCTGTCAGTATTATTCTGTAAATTTACAATGGAAAGTTTTACAGTGTATATAAAAGAATGAGTTTGTCAACTTTGCTAAATGTGTAATAATGTGATTATTCATTTATTTGGACTTAAAGATGACCTATTAAACCCTGTTTTACAAGATGTAAAATAAGTTTATGATGTTTTTAGAGTGTGTATGTGAACTTTCAGCCCAAAATACCCCATAAATATTTTTTGTATAACTCTTTGAAACTGCCCCTTTTTAAGGCTGCCCCTTTTTTCAACTGAGATTGTGCTCATAGTCTTAGTTTAACAGTGTTAAAACATTTTTATTGTGTATTAAAGCAGCATGCAAAGGCATGTTGCTGTTCTCCTGTTAGATCATTAGTGAAGAACTACAGAAATCCTCTCTGTCTCTATAAGCCCTTATGAAGAACTGTAGTTTTCTGACTGGAAACTGTTTGCAAAACGGCATGGATGGGAAACAACAAATGAAAAGGGACAGAAAGAGCTTTTCCTTTGCGTGATAGGCATCTTTTCCTGCATGGGTTGAGATGTTCCCGTGGGACTGTGAGCTTTTCGTGCTTTCCAGGATTGTTACCACATTGGGAAGAGCAATAGAAACGAAACATGTCAGGACCCCGCATGCAAATGTTAACACACATGCTTATTGTAAATAACCTCTGAAACAAGTCCAAACCTTCACCCTGCTACTCTCCGACACCTCTCTAACACACACACACAGAGAAAATAATCCCCTTGTCACCTCCTAAAACTCATATGAAATTTGCAAGTACTTTTGTTCTAACTTTGGAGAAACAGACACACACACACACACCTCTCGCTCACGTGTGCAACTCCAAATTTCCTTGCCAGTTTCACTCTACAAGTCGTGTCTTGTTGAACAGAAGGGAAAGAGAGAAAAAAAGTCAGAGAGAGAGAGAGCATTGACTTTCTACATTGACATTAATGTGTTCATTGAAACAGCACTGAAAAAAAATATGTCTGCAAAACTGTTGCAAACAATTTATTTGTGTTGAATTTAAACAAATTCCATTTAATAAAGTTCTACTTAATTTGTTTGTTTAAATTCAGCCCAAATAAATTGTTTACAGCCACTTAACATAAAAAAATGAGTAAATCCAAGAAATAATCTCTGAATTATTTTTTTCAGTAAGCAATCAGCTTAGATTTCTACTGAAATCCTTCATAAAATGCCCTTGTAAAGATGAAGCTACTATAAAAATTGCTGGGTTCCACACAATCGATTTGTGTCCAGACAACATGAGGGAATTTAGTTAATTTATTAGTTTTTAAAAATTTATGGGATTGAACAATAAACATTAGTTGTCCCCAAGAAAACCTTAAGAATTGTGTTGTTTTAGCTCATCTTAAATCAGTAGTTTGAACAAACAGCAAACGTCATTTTTTGAGAGATTAACCTGCCTTTGTTTTACTTTGTTTTAATTTAAAAGTTTTTATTTGTGGTGTAATTTTTCTCAAATTTGAATGTACTTTTATTATAAATAATTCTAAAAAAACAGTGTTGAGGTGACTAAACTAAAAGGGACTAAATGTGTTACTTTTTTGAAGGGAAGGAATGTGTTACAATCATTTGCATCCTTCTTTATTGTGGCTGGGTTTGGTTGCTTGTGATAATATCAAACGAACTGCAGTTTTTGACAAATAAAGCCGTTTTACTGCAAAAGTAAGAGGTGAAATGAAAGAACCTTAAGCTGAAAGTAAAGGTTATGCAGTACAATGTAAAAAATGTTAAGCCAGTACAACAACAACAAAAAAACATAGTCCTTATTTCCTTTAGCTTTTTCTTGTTCATGCAACTTTTGAAAAAATCAGCTGCATTGACCCAAACTTTTTTGTCAGTAATACAAAAAACATTTAGTTGGGTTAACATGAGATTATTAATTTTCTGGAGAGGTGAACTACTCCATAACAAAACTTTTTAAGTTGTGCCAACTGAACATTTTTTGTCTGCAGAACTGCAATGCCTGAAGTTGAGTGAACATTTATTCATACCTTTTCTTTTCGGCTTAGTCCCTTTATTAATATGGGGTGGCCGCAGCAGAATGAACCGCCAACTTATCCAGCATATGTTTTGGATGCCCTTCCAGCTGCAATTCATCACTGGTAAAAGTTGAGTTAAAAAAAAACATAATTCTTATTTTTCACCTTTAATTGATAGGACAGTAGAGAGTATAGACAGGAAAGCATGGGAAGAGTAGAGAGCAGAAAGATCGGCATGGACCACTAGACAGGAATCGAACTTGCGTCGCCACGAACACAAGAGTGCCATGTGTTGACATACTACCGCTACACCATTGGCGCTGACATGTACTCAGCTTTTAAAAACATCAGTTGCACTGACCTAAATTGTCTGAAGTTAAGTGAACAAAAAAACTCTTCTGGAAATTGGTACTAAGAAACAGGGCGCCGTTTCTTTTTGTTGTACTGGCTTAACATTTTTTTTACAGTTTAGCAGTGAATATTCTGAGTTTGCAGATTACAGATTTTATTCATTTTAAAAGTAATGAAGGATACTTAATCTGTTTTTGTGCAAATGAGATGAGTAAATACATGTTCACTTAATCTCTCAAACTAAATTCCTGGAGGGCCGCAGCTCTGCACAGTTTTGCTCCAACCCTAATCAAACACACAATATAAAGAGAAATAAAAATATATAAAATGTTGTTGATATTTTGTATGCTTTTTTTTTTTTACATTTCGCATGAATTTAATTGCAAAAACTTTCTAGTTCTAAATATTTTCAGTGACTTAAATAATATTTAATTAATACATTTGTTTAATAAATCCGTTTTGTTCAAATGCACCAAAATATATTATCTATGAAAAATGGAAAACAATATTCTTTTTTAAAAAATGGGGTGTTTGCGGCACAGTGGCTCAGGGGGTAGCACTGTCTACTCACAACAAGAACTTCGCTGGTTCAAGTCCTGGCTGGGCCAGTTGGTATTTATGTGTGGAGTTTGCATGTTCTCCCCGTGTTGGCGTGGGTTTCCTCCGGGTGCTCCGGTTTCCCCCACAGTCCAAAGACATATATATAGGTGAATTTAATAAAACTAAATTAGCCGTAGTGTATGAGTGTGAATGTGAGTGTATGGGTGTTTCCCAGTACTGGGTTGCAGCTAGAAGGGCATTCGCTGTGTAAAACATATGCTGGATATGTTGGCGGTTCATTTCACTGTGGTGACCCCTGATAAATAAAGGGACTAAACCAAAGGAAAATGAATAAAAAAGAGGTATACTCATTTATGCTGTATTACAGTACTGTATTTTAAAATAAATGTAAAAAAATGTTCTTCTTCAGGAGAAAATCTTATTTCTTTAGTTTTGCTGGAATAAAGGCATGTTAAAATATTTTTTAAAAAATGATGTCATTCATTTTATTTTCAGCTTAGTCCCCTAATTAATCAGGGGTCGCCACAGCGGAATGAACCGCAAACTTATCCAGCATGTTTTACGCAGCGGATGCTCTTCCAGCTGCAACCCATCACTAGGGAACACCCATACACTCTTATTCACACACATACACCACAGACAATTTTAGCTTACCCAATTCATCTGTACCGCATGTCTTTGGACTTGTGGGGAAAACCGGAGCAAACCCACGCAAACGCAGGAAGAACATGCAAACTCCACACAGAAATGCCAACTGACCCAGCCGAGGCTCGAACCAGCAAACTTCTTGCTGTGAGGCGACAGCACTACCTACTGTGCCACCGCATCACCCAAAATTATGTCATTTATTAACCTTTAAGTAATTATATTTAAACCAATGACTAGCCTAATTAACCTAACTTGTCCAGTTAACCCAATTAAACTGGTTTTAAAATTGCAATTTTAGAGTAAATACTCCTTAAAGAATATCTATTCATTCATTTTCCATCAGCTTAGTCCCTTTATTCATCAGGGGTCGCCACAGCAGAATGATCCACCAACTTTTTTTTACACAGCAGATGCCCTTCCAGCTGCAACTCAGTACTGGGAAACACCCATACACACTCACAAGCACACACTAAGCTGCCATATCATCCTGCAGCCCAGGACCGGTTACTCACTGAAGCTAAGCAGGGCTGAGTCTGGTCAGTACCTGGATGGGCGAACACATGGGAAAACTAGGTTGCTGTTGGAAGTGGTATTAGAGAGGCCAGCAGGGGGAGCTCAACCTGCGATCTGTGTGAGTCCTAATGCCCCAGTTAAAGTGGAGGACTCTACCCTGTACACTTCTCATAAAGAGTAGGGGTGTAACCCCGGTATCCTGGCTTAATTCCCTCTCAGCTCTTACGATCATGGCCTCCCAATCATCCCTTATCCACCAAATTGGCTCTATCACTGTCTGTCCACTCCACCA
Source organism: Danio tinwini (assembly GCA_903798205.1). Taxonomy (NCBI): domain Eukaryota; kingdom Metazoa; phylum Chordata; class Actinopteri; order Cypriniformes; family Danionidae; genus Danio; species Danio tinwini. The sequence continues at coordinate 13,220,881 of CAIGQZ010034880.1, forward strand.
ACAGCTGGTGTGTGGTGAGCTGCCGTTGCATTATCCAAGTGGATGCTGCACACTGGTGTTGCTGTGAAGAGCCCCCCCCCCCCCCCCCTCATGATTGTGAAGTGCTTTGGGTGTATGGCCATACGCAATAAATGTGCTAAATAAATACACATTACACTACGGACAATTTAGTTTATGCAATTCACCTATACCACATGTCTTTGGACTGTTGGTTGGACTTTTTATAGACCAAGATGGCGGCGCGTACACATCGCGAGGCTCGGCGTCTCTCCAGTTTCTGCAATTTTGCAGTATTTTTCCTGCTCATTTCGGGTCTGTTCGTGCAGAACAGTAATGCCTTTACATCGTACACCCGACAGGAGATCTTGGATATTGGTTTGTGCATTTCGGACAGTTTTATCAGCAATCTACGACTCATCCCAGAGATCGCCAGGACACCCGAGGCTGAGCGCTCCGTTCGGCCGGGCAGAAGTGCTCGAAGACGGCGACGCGAACGTAAACAAAGGCGGGGGAAGCGCGGCGGGCTAAGAGCTAAGCTAAAGCTAACACCACACCGGCTCTCTTTACCCAGCATCTTCCTCGCCAATGTACGGTCCCTGGTGAACAAAATGGATGAGATTAGACTGCGCATCAACCACAGCAAAAGATTATGGAACTGTAATGTCATGATTTTCACAGAAACATGGCTAAACAGCGGGATACCAGACAACGCTGTATCTTTAACTGAGCATCAGACATTCCGAGCAGACAGAGCGGCGGATGACTCCGGTAAGACCCGAGGCGGAGGATTATGCATTTATATTAACAAAGCGTGGTGCACAAACTCTGTCATCGTTGGGAGACATTGCTCTGTTAACCTGGAATTTCTGATGGTCAAATGCAGACCGTTTTATCTGCCACGGGAGTTCACCTCCACCTTTATAATCGCTGCTTATATTCCACCCGATGCTGATGCAAAGCTTGCTATGAATGAACTTCATGCAGCCATCAGCAAACAACAGACTGCTCACCCGGAGGCTGCTTTTATTGTTGCGGGGGATTTTAATCACTCAAACTTAAAGACAGTGCTCCCCAAATTCCATCAAAACATTTTCTGTCACACACGGGGAAACAAGACTTTGGACCAGGTATACACAAACATGGCTGAAGCCTATGCTGTTACCCCCCTCCCCCACCTGGGTCAATCAGATCACCTTTCTTTGTTCCTCACCCCCCGATACTCACCCCTCATCAACCGTGTGAAGCCATCAGTGAGGACCATCAAAGTGTGGCCAGCGGGGGTAGACTCCACACTCCAGGACAGGTTTCAACACACAGACTGGAGTATGTTTGCTTCCCAGGCCACATGTGGCTCTCACACAGACATTAACAGCTACACTTCCTCTGTTCTGGAATACATCAACACCACCATTGACAGTGTTACAACCCAGAAACAGATCACCACATACCCAAATCAAAAGCCATGGATGAACAAGGAGGTGCGCCTCCTGCTGAAGGCACGCAACACTGCCTTCAGATCAGGGGATGCACAGGCCTACAGCACTTCCAGGGCTAATCTGAAGAGGGGCATCAAAAAGGCCAAGCACTGCTACAAGCTAAAGCTAGAGGAGCACTTTTCCAACTCTGATCCTCGGCGCATGTGGCAGGGCATACAGGCCATCAGCAACTACAAACCCAGCCATTCCACACCCACAGCCACAAATGTCTCCTTCCTGAATGAGCTTAATGACTTTTATGCCCGCTTTGAAAGAGACAATAATGAACCCTACATCAGGATCACTTCCTCAACCGACCACTCACCCATTACACTCACCTCCTCAGAAGTCTACACCGCACTGAGTCGGATCAATGTGCGTAAGGCTGCTGGACCAGACGGTATTCCTGGGCGTGTCCTCAAAGCATGTGCAGAACAGCTCGCTGGGGTATTCACAGACATTTTCAACCTGTCCCTTAACCTAGCAGCTGTGCCAACATGCTTTAAAACCACCTCTATTGTGCCAGTGCCGAAACACTCCAGCCCAACATGCCTGAATGACTACCGCCCGGTAGCACTCACACCCATCATCATGAAGTGCTTCGAGCGGTTGGTCCTGGCACATCTGAAAGACTCTCTGCCATCCACACTGGACCCACATCAGTTTGCCTACCGTGGCAACAGGAGCACAGAAGATGCAGTCTCCATAGCACTGCACTCTGTACTCACACACCTGGACAATAAAAACACTTATGCACGAATGCTGTTTGTTGACTTCAGCTCAGCATTCAACACTGTCATACCCTCTAAGTTAATGATCAAACTTAGAGACCTGGATATAGACACGTCTCTCTGTAACTGGGTTATGGACTTTCTGACTAACAGACCTCAGAATGTTAGATCAGACCACATTTGCTCCACCACCGTCACACTCAACACTGGTGTACCACAGGGCTGTGTGCTGAGCCCTTTCCTCTACTCCCTTTTCACCATCGACTGTAGGCCTGTGAACAGATCCAACGTCATCATCAAATTTGCAGATGACACCACAGTGATTGGTCTAATCAGCAACAATGATGAGACTGCCTACAGGGAGGAGATACAGCATCTGGCCACGTGGTGCACCAACAATAATCTGCTCCTTAACACCGACAAGACCAAGGAGCTCATTGTGGACTTCAGGAAGGGACGAACAGGCTCACATGATCCCATCTACATCAATGAGATGGCCGTCGAGCCTGTATCATCCTTCAAGTTCCTGGGGACCCACATCTCCAAGGACCTTTCCTGGACCACCAACACCTCCAGCCTGGTCAAGAAGGCTCACCAGCGCCTATTTTTCTTAAGGCAACTTAAGAAGAACCAGCTGTCATCAGCCGTCTTGGTGAACTTCTACCGCTGCACAATAGAAAGCATCCTGACGAACTGTGTCACAGTCTGGTATGGAAGCTGCTCTGTTGCGGAGCGTAAGGCACTGCAGCGGGTGGTGAAAACTGCCCAACGCATCACAGGGACCACACTGCCAGCCATAGAGGACATCCAGAGGAAACACTGTCTGCGCCGAGCACGCAGTATTCTTAAAGATTCCTCTCACCCTGCTCACAGACTGTTTTCTCTCCTGCCTTCTGGCAGGCGCTTCAGGCTCCCCCGGACAAAAACCAGCAGACTAAAGAACAGCTTCTTCCCCAGAGCTGTCTCCCTCTTGAACTCTGCTCCCCACTGACTTTTTGCCCCCCTAATACACCCCACTCTCCTCTCCTCATAACTCAGACTCATCATAATCACTGCACTACTTAACATTTGCACATTTAAAAATTGCACATATTCATTGCACTGATTCATTTATTTGAACTGTACACACCTACTGCACATGTACATTTGTAAATTATGTACACATCCACTGTACATATACATTTGTAATTATGTTTATCTATCTGCACACTTCTGATTATTAATAGCAACCTGTACATTTATCCATCTATTGTAAATCTCTGTTCATAGCTAACACAACCTGTATATAATGTTCATAGTACACCCATTTGTAAATATCACCATAATTTTTCTATAACTGCACTTTATAACTTATACCTGTATCCTGCACTTGCTGCTATTGCACTCCTGGTTAGACCTAAACTGCATTTCGTTTCCTTGTACTTGTACATGTGTGATGACAATAAAGTTGAATCTAATCTAATCTAATCTGTGGGGGAAACCAGAGCACCTGATGGAAACCCACATGAACATGTGGAAAACTCCAGTGAAAAGTCAACTGACCCAGCCAGGACTCAAACCAGCGACCTAATTATAGTTTTAATATTGCAATTGTAGACTTAAAACTAGTTCCTTGCAGAAAATCTAGTAAAATATGTAGTCAAATTAGTTAAATGTCTTTTCTCTGTTAACCTTTCTGTCATGTTCAGGTCAAATCTGATCGATTTACTACACTCTTAAATATTGTGTTTTGTATTTGATTGCCTCAAGGCCTTATGATATCCTCCTATGCATTTGAACATATAAAAGTGATGATCACCTCTTTCATTGAATTTGGTTCGGTCAAAAGTGACCACCATAGGAAATGATTGGGTATCCAGAATATATTCATCCATCAGACAGAAAACATCCCCATATACTGACCAGAAACACTAATGTAAGTGACAGGAGGTGAACACGACAGGAGGGTTAAACAGCATTTGGGAAATATTTTTTTCAAGAGCTAAATTTTCACAGGATTTCTTTTGCCTTCAACTAAATATACATGATAAGTGACAAGTGCAAAATAATATATACCCCATAGATTTTATGCTTCACTTTAATGAACAAATATAATTTCCTAATTCTTTCAGTCCAGACTGCCTGCAGACTGTAAAAAGCTGCAGGTGTTTTAACCCATGTCTCTAAATGCTCCATAATGACCGACTTCCTCTGTTTATTGCAGTTTTGCATCCTGAGGAATCAAGAAGATGTTAATCTAGAGAAGCTCCAGGATTAAAGCATGGCTGTGAGTCATGGAGTGAAGGAATGCCGAATACACCTGCAGACACCTGCCGAAAAACCCTAATGGCACATGTCAAACATCACGCCTGCCGGTGACGGGATGGGATGGGGAAAAAGAGGAACAGGGGTGAACATGGAAAGCGAGCGGAGGAGGCAGACACAAGCAAAGGGTGCTGGTTTGTGCCCACAGCTACACAACAGGTTCAACCTGAACTCAGCGCTAACAAAGACTGTGATTACAAGGTGCTGAAAAAATGACGGAAGAGACAAACAAACAGAAAGCAAATGAAACGGGGCCTTTTGTTTCACCGTGATGGCTTTTGAAAAGTCAGGGTTTATGGTGGAGAGCTGCGTCTGCATGTCTGTCTGTACGTCCATCTCTCCGTACGGATTAACCTCTGTCAAGTAGCTGACAGGACGGTTAACTCAAACAAACCATTACTGCATTAACACTGACCCAGACAGGTGACAATCCACACACGTTTGCTGAGCTCATCCCACGGACCCAGCCAAAATCACTGACCTGAAAGAAAAGAAAAACTTGTGCAACTTTAGAATGAAAATAAAGTTGATGTTTAATTTATTAACTGTATGATGTTCAACATAATATTCTCTTTTTTCTATGATATATAAATGTTGAGTATATGTTGTGAATATACATTTATGAATTCATGCATATACATTAATTTATGCAAGAAGACCTACAGAAGTCATCTTGTGCACACAAACACACTTTCTTCTTCACCTATGACATGTAAACATGTCCAAGGGGCAAATCTATGCATGAAGTTTGTGTATGTAGCATGTGTATCTATTTCTGTTTTATATCTAATATATAGTATAAATAAAACTAAAATATTTTCAATATAATAAAAATATACAAAAGTTGTAACTAAATAAAAAATATAAAACAGATAATAAAAACAAAAAAATTGAATAATTGTAATAAAAATTATACATCTATCTAAAAAATCTAATTCAAATTTTATTTCTCACATTCAGAATCATACACAGTATATGGTGTCAAATGCTTACATGACTACTCGTGACCTTAAATAATAATAACAACAATAACAAAAATAATAATAATAAGAAGAATCTAAATTATGGAGAGATGAAAGTTATGCAACAGAAAAAAAAGCTAATAAAAATTATTTAAAGACTTTCGATATGACTGCCATTGTTTGTTTAGTGTGGGTGTCTAAATCAAAGTGTACGAACTGCACTTTCCAGAATCAAATATAACAATAAGAAGCTAAGAAACTTATTTATTTTATTATGGAAAAGTTTTTTTTTCATTTATAGAAATCTAGACGCTGTTGTTTTAGTACCACTGCATGATGTGTGAGTGTGTTTAATTCCATGCTGTCTGAACATTTCAAGATATATATATATATATATCAATATATATATACAGTGGATAAGTAAAGTATTCAGACTCCCTTAAATGTTTTACTCTTTGTTATATTGCAACCATTTGCTAAAATCGTGATTTTTTTTCCTCATTAATGTACACACAGCACACCATATTGACAGACAAACACAGAATTGCTGACGTTTTTGCAGATTTATTTAAAAGAAAAACTGAACTATAACATGGTCGTAAGTATTCAGACCCTTTGCTCATTATTTAGTAGAAGCACCCTTTTGAAAGATGCACCAAGTTTCCACACCTGGATTTGGGGATCCTCTGCCATTCCTCCTCACAGATCCTCTTCATTTCTGTCAGGTTGGATAGTAAACGTTGGTGGACAGCTAATTTTAGGTCTCCCCAGAGATGCTCAATTGGGTTTAAGTCAGGGCTCTGGCTGGGCCTTGCAGCTGAAGAACCATCTCAAGGATGATCAGAAGAAATGGACAGCACCTGAGTATGAGTTTTACAGCAAAGGGTCTGAATACTTAGGACCATGTGATTTTTCAGTTTTTCTTTTTTTTTTATAAATCTGCAAAAATGTCAACAATTCTGTGTTTTTTTGTCAATATGGTGTGCTGTGTTTACATTATTGAGGAAAAATGAACCTAAATGATTTTAGCAAATGGCTGAAATATAACGAGTGAAAAACTGAAGGGGGTCTGAATATTTAATATATCTTTATATTAGATTAAACCATTATCAATGCAGCCAGTGGTAAACGCAAGATCAATGATTTCAAATCTGCAGACCAAACACTGCAAGCCATAAATATTTTACACAGGCATTAGCAACCTAGTATAATTTATGAGCATTCAAACAATGAAAAAAATCCATATCTGAAATATTAAAATCCAATTATGCCTTATTCGCTTCACAGCAGAATAACATGCATTTGCTGCAGTTAGGCCAATTCACATTTAACTTCAGCTAATAAAGCACCATTATATTTGGCATGCAGTATCCGTGTGCTTAAATAATAATCAATATGAAATAAGAGTTCTGCGTTGCGCTGAATAAATGCAATCACAACATTCCCTTTACAGATCCATCGCCTAATTTACAGACATAAGGTTTTACGTTCTTGCCATCAGAACATTTTAATTAGTCGTTGTAAGGCAAATGGCATGACACACCGTGAAAGTATGGTTACACCCTGTTATCCTCTAATGACTGTCATTCTGATGAATCGAGTCACTGCGCGCGCTATGCTCCAGTTCTCCCTCATGGCTGTGCTCACATTTGGACTGAGGTGTCATTGTCATTGTTGTCTCTTGGATCAATGTTTAAATACCTCAGAGTGCGTACCAGGACAAGTCTAAACCTGCAGAGACTTTTAGAAAAGCCTGCCTTGCCACAAAACCTCTAACGAACCTTCATTCCAGCTCAACAAAAATCAGGTATCGCCAGAAACGCGCTTCCGGAGACGAACAGGAAGTCCAAAAATAGATTTTTTTTCTCTTCATCGCTGCTGCAAACGCTTTAACGTTCGCACATTCTTGGCTAGTGAAACTTTGCGATGCTGAAAGTTGTTTTAATTACCTTTGGTCTGTAAATACCGTTTCTGTGCTGTAGGGGATTTGCGAGAAAGACACCCACAAACGACAAAGACAGAGAGCGACATGAAAAAGTGGAGGTGAATTTTGAGGCTGGAGGTGAAAGTCTAAAGTGAGTGTGTGTGTGTGTGTGTGTGTGTGTGTGTGTGTGTGTGTGTGTGTG
>CAIGQZ010034880.1:13234776-13245815 GCA_903798205.1 Danio tinwini
ACTGTACTTCACTTGGGAGAGATGAATAGCCTGCCATTGTTTGTTTAGTGTGGGTGTCTAAATCAAAGTGTATGAACTGCACTTTCCAGAATCAAATATAACAATAGGAAGCTGAGAAACTTATTATTTTTTTAGAAAACTATTTTTTCAGTTATTGAAACCAAGTGTCATTTTAGTATCACTGCAGTATCACTTTAGTACACACTGGTGTAACAACTGTGTATTGTTCAAATTTACTACTCTTACGTGCTTGTGGCTGCTTTTGCCCCATTAACTTTTAATGACATATTTTCATTGCAAAGTCACGACTCTGTATAATCTTGTATTTTTTTATTGGTATTGATGGTATTGATTGGTATTGGTAGTGTATTTTTGAGTTGTTTAAATAATTGAAAAGCATTTCCTTAAATATGTATATCAAAATACGATTTGTCACCAAAAATCATTCCATTTGCGTAAATCTTTAGTTTATTTCAAATAACAAAAATAACTTTAGCTTACGAATATAACCCTCAACCAATACAATAAAAAAAACTGTTGATTAACATTTGTGCAGAGTATGTGATTCATGCATTTTATGTATTTATGCTTTCAAATTGCATTGTGGGATTTTAAATTATGTTATGACAACATTTAATGTTGAAACTATGAATTACATAAAAAAACTAAATAGAAATAAGTGCATGCAAAAACAAAAGAAATACCTTCAGCTCATTACCTGTTGTTTGTACTGTAATTTACACAACCAACCCAGATCATATCACATTTTAAACTACTAAAGATGTTTCACTTTGTTAAAATTTTGTCATCAAAAGTGAGAGATCAAGGTTTTAAAATAAAATTCAAAAGTGCAAATAAACATAAAAACAACCAAAAATCACAAACTACTAGACATTGCTCTGAAATGTATTAATTCACAATAAAGAATGAAAAATGATGGTTAATTTATTACAAAAGTTTTTAAAGACTTTACATTTTTATTCAATTTGTATTCAATTAATTTTCTTCAAGGAATCAGAAAGTATGTTTTTGTTTTTAATTACATGCCAGCTTCTATTTTCATAGCACGTGCCAGGTTTTAATAATCCAAAAAAATATAGTATGTTTCAATTTTTTTTTTCCTAATACCAATTAATATAAAAAAATGTGTTAATAAAATGGGTTTTTAAGAGTATCTAAAAGAGACATTGTTCCAGACCTGTACTGATTGTCAGAGGCTGTCTTGCTGAATTTGAAAAGAGAGCAGCTTTAAGAGAAGACTCAAAAACTATAAGCCTGCAGGTAGCATGAATAAAAGCTGTAGAAACGCCTGACTTATTATAGGGAGGAAATGCAGACAACTGGTCTGTCAGCTATTCTGAATAACCCCTGAACACACACACACACACACACACACACACACAAGGATCAAAAGGTCATAAAGGCATAGGAGGCCTTGGTGAAATCCAATTTTACATCAGTTACTCTATATTCATTGCTGCATTTTGCTGTTGTCAATTCATTTGACCTGAGCTTATGACACTATTGTCACTATTGTAAAAACTTGTAGTCGATTGTTGTCATTAATTGTTGTTTTTAATTTGTTCAAATTGCATTATAAAACATTTGCATTATGTGAAATGCGTTATATGATTTTAATCTCTGCTCCTAAACATTTTATATTGAAAAGTTAAACAAAGCGATTGATATTTGTAGCAATTTGAAACCTGTATGTATGTCATTTTACAGAGTTATTTCTTTATAGCGTTTTAAACTAAAAATGTTTCAACATCAAAAATGGTCAGAGCACTATTTCATGTAATTATAAATGTTTACAGTTTTTTTTCCAACTGCTTACACACTTTTTCAAAACAGTGCCCATTTTTTTCAAAACTCTACACACAATTCCCAAAACTGCACACACAAAACGCAAAATGCCTTCACATCCCCTTCAAAATGTAACACTCCATTCCAAATGCCATAAACACCCGTCAGAATGAAGCATGTGCATCAAATGGCAAACACTTCTTTCATAATAGTACATGTTTTGATAAACTATGTCAACACTGTTGTTCTAAATCTAAAGCTCTGCTCTTTAGGCTTATATCTACATTTCAATACAATGTTTTACAGTGACAGTAATCATGCTGAGAGGAGTAACAGGTACACTGTAAACACCAATGACATGAAAAAACTGAAAATATTTATTAGATCAAACATTATTGGTGTTCATAGCATAAAAGAACATAAACATACAGTATGTTGTAAAAAGATAAAATGTAAAAAACATGTAAAGCAAAAGTATGGTGCAGAATACAGTGAAGAACAGAACACAATTGTGTGTGATCATCATACACTTTACAGACTTAGAAGAATTCCTCTATTCTCTTTTTTTAGAGGAATTTAGGATTTAGAAAAGGAGAAAATGAGGTAGTTACAAAACTACAAATTGTTGATGAGGGGAAAACTTTTTTGTTTTTATTAGACCAGAACAGCCCATGGGTCCTATCCCCCTTGGCCTATATTAGACTAAAGCAGTGATTGGTTAGTGATCAGTTAAGAAATTAGTGTTTGCAAATTTGAGAAACGTGTGTGTGTGTGTGTGTGCGACCTTGTGCATTTTGATTGGTTGGAAAAGGAAAGCAAGCTGCTCCCTCTTAGATTTTTTTGTGTTTTAGGTAGAGAATTGTGTGTAGTGTTTTGAAAAAAGTGTTTTATACAATTGAAAATGGAGTTCAAGGCTGAGAAATAGCTTCTGGTTGTGGAGATTTGCTGTGTAGTTTAGCATTTTGAGTGAGATGTTTCAGAAATCGTGTAATAAGAAAATATTTTGTAAGCGGTTGGAAAAAACTGTAAAGAAAAAAGAAAAAAGATGTGATTTTTATTTACTTTATTTAGCATTGATTATATAACGAAATGTAATGTGTATTATGGTAAATTGGACAAGAGAAAATTAGTACTGGCATTACGAATAGCATATTAGACTAGATAATATAATCTTGTTAAAATATGACAAAGAAAGAAGGGATTGATAAATGATAATGAAATGTTTGCTCAAACTTTTGTAACATTTTATGAGGACTATTTTAGTAAACTGATCATTCTTCGAATTCTTTAGGGAGAAATAGACATAAAATGTGCACGAACATTAAAAAAATGTGTTATCTTTGATGAGGAATTAGTTTACATTGAAAGATATACAGAAAATAAAGAGCTATATACCATATTATTGCTGTCAAAAGATAAAACAAAGATGTTCCAAACAAACTGCAATGAATATTACTTCCTTCTTCCAAACCCACATGTATTTTTTCTCTGGAACACAAGTCATGATTTTTGTTTTCTTTTCTTGAAATCTTTATTGTTACTTATTAAAAGGTATTACAAAAATATGGCTTCAAGAGAACTGGAATACAGCACAAATCATAGACCTTATCAGTATTCAGAGCTTTTTGAAGCTGTAAAGCTGCAGACTATACAGAAGTATAAATGCATGGAAATGAATAAGGTGCACTTCATTTCAAATTACATCGTCATATATTTTTAAGAATATGAGGGTGAAGAATAAGAACGGAATTTCCAAAAGTTTCTTTAAATTATGTACTGATAATAGTGTCAACATTGTGTTTTAAGTATTTTTGTTACAAAGTTTGCAACCGCGACCGAAATGCAACCTCCGGTGGACAGTAGCAGACTCGAATGCTAATGAGACGCAGATTCAGTGTTCCACATGAGGTTATTTATTAGCAAATTATATAAATTTTATGACCGTAAACATTAGGTGAGCAGGTTACATTGTAACCACGTGTCCTAACAACATGCTACATGACGAAATATGCAGTGATAAGCAGTTTGGCTGTTTGCACCAGACGAAACATGACAAAAATTTAAATACTGCCATTCAGAAGCTCAGAATAGTGCACAGAATAGTGCACTCCAACGAAATGGTAAGGTTTATAATATAATTATTACATATTAAACATTATTAAACGAGCATGCTAAATCAATTATATGTGTTGGCTTGCACTGCATAGTTCTAAAGTTCATTTTTAAACGTTTTATTTTCAAGATCTGAGGTGAACTATCAGCTGCTGCTTTTAGTAGTATGGCAGTAAATGTCATGTAAAATGGCATTCAAACTCACATTATAAGAGTTTAACACTGAATAAAGCACATGAGGTGTACCTGAGGAAATCATTGTCAGTTTGTCCTGTTAAAATATAAAATATAAATTCTAGATGTTGGTTAGAACAAAAACTCCTTTTAATATGGAAAATATTCCTTCTATCGTGTGCCTAACTTCTTTATGCTAGAGACTCACTTCTGTTGGTCCTCAATCTGGCAACCTGTATTTGCGTGTTTGGATCAGGCGTGCAATACCTAGTTCAACCACTGGGTGTCAAACTTACTTACTGCATCTTTAAAAAGACAATTAATATTATGTACATAATTATTTTTTTTTGCATGTTTGGAGCTCAGGATCAAAAGGTTAGCAGACAGTGCCTTCTACCTGCTTATTCTGCCAGATTGCTGCTAAAAGAGACACTCAGGGTCTTACAGTGTATGGGACATGAGTGTTCTGTTCTTCTGGCTAACTCTAGGAAGCAAAGTTATGCGCTATAAATGCTAGCACCCTGCTAGCCGTTTAAGATTAATTAAACTGTTTAGCTATGTTATATTACCTCACGTACAGCAATTACAGTATGTTTTTAAAATGTAAACTATTAGCCTATTACACTGAATGATGTTAATCTAAACATTGTTATTTCTTTGCTTAAAGAAATAAAATGTAACAGTACATATTCAATGTACAAAACAAACGAAAGCTGCATTGCACCTTAATTGTTTTGCACACCTTTCCACCTTTGATCCATACATGCAAATATGTTTTCATTTGTGAGGAATGATCTGAATGTCCTAATAAAAACTATAAAACAAACAAAACAAAATGAATGTTTACATGATTACAAAAGGAATGTTTCAAAGAATCTACACCTGAAATATGTTAACAAAGTTTTTAACCTTTACTAGTATGAAAAGTCAGGTTTTGAGTGCCAGATTATTGTCTTGAAACTTTGTTGTCTAAACCATTAGTCTAGTTTATTAAATTTCATAAATCTGTGCTAAATGACAAGCTGTAAATGCCAAAAATAAAATTCTGAATAAACTGGATGATTAATAAATGAATAGAGAAATTACCGGAAGATAGCGGACGAATAATTGCGCTAATAATTCACGAGTTGTCCATAATTTTAAAGGCTTAATCTGTAATTGCAGTAGTATCGTGTCTACAGGTACTAACAGAGTTCCAGGAAGTAAAAAGACTGAGCTAAAAGTCTTGGTAGTCACTTTTTGTTTTGTTTTCAAGCACATTCTTTGAACTTCTGTTTTTTGTTTTTAGGTGATTTACTGCGGCACACATTGCACATAAGTTATTCTGGTTTACTACATTTATTCTTAAAGATACAGTTTACCCAAAAGGGAAATTTGCATTTAATTTACTCAGGCCATCAAAAATTTCACTGACTTAATTCACGAATGTTAATTTTGTTTTGTGTTAATATGTTTTTTTTCCATTCTATAAAGAACCGGTGACGCTAATTTGCATTTTATAAATCAGCGGCTAAATTTCAGCTTAAAAGTATCTTTAATTTCCTACTAAGTAAAACAGTTACTAATGGATGTTCTGAAGATGAGTAAATTAACAGCAAATCTTTATTTTTTAGGGTGAACTATTCATTAAATAACATATTTATTTTATTTATTTATTTCCTATAGGACCATCTATGGAAGAATTTAAAGGGACAGTTCACCCAAAAATGAAAATTCTCTCACCATTTACTCACACTCAAGTGGTTCTGAATCTTTATGATTTTCTCTCTTCTATTGAACACAAAACGAAATATTCTGAAGAGTATTGAATAAAAATTCAGCTGTTGGCTTCCATAGTAGACATTAAAAACACTGTAAGTCAGTGGCTTTTTCCCAACATTCTTCTGTATATTTTCTTTTGTGTTCCACCGAAGAAAGAAATATGGTAACACTTTATATTAGGTCACAATTCATGCTATTAACTAATTACCTGCCTATTATTAAGCTATTAACTGTTCATTAGTAATTATAAAGTATGATCTTAATTCTTAAGAAAATGTATTGGCAGTTTATTACAAGTATTTGTACCACAATATATAAAACACCAACCAATTTAAACTATTAAAATGTTAATAATTAATTTAAAAAAGGAAATTTTTTCATACTTATCAAGGTTAAAAGATGTTGGAAGAAAGATCAAGGTATAACATTGCAATTCAAAAACAAACAAACAAACGGGAAAATAAAAAATTAAAACATGACTAACAAAATACAGAAAACTGCTAATTTACAGATCTTTTTACAGCGTATATATACAAATGTGTTATTAGAAATTAGTTATTAAAACTATTATGTTTAAAATGTGTTGAAAGAATCTTCTCTACATTAAGCAACACTTGTGAAATATTTGAAAGAATTCAAAATTGACAAGAGGGCTAACCATTTTGACTTCAAGTGTATATACTTATAATAAATGTTATCAGACTTTTATAACAAATATTAGTTTTTTTACTCAAACCCAAATCTAGTAAATGTAGTAAATTCAGGGAATTTTCAACTAATCTCCTTGTTTCCAAAGATGACAAATCACACAAAGCTCAAGTGAAATGTCATTACAGTTTTCACTCTGTCATTAAAAGTCAAACTACAACTGTTTATACCCTCAAGACAGAAGGCAAAACTTTCCGTGACTCTTTCCTCTAAGAAGGTAAAGATGCAAGATGTTGCACTGAAGCTTCACAGTAAGTGACACCTCTCCATCAGGAGTGCTGTTTCCCTCCTGAGGACATCAGGCCTTCAGGGGAGGAATGTTCCTTGTCTTCCGGGGTGTCACTGCAAGGGTGTATTTCAACACAGACAGCAGCATTATTAATCATTCATAATTATTGCTGAAAACATCACGACATGAAGTCTGATGCTTTGCAACTATACACCGTGGCATCTGTCCAATGTTTTGTAAAAAGTCTTGTGATTATTGTAAGACTTGCCAACTGATAATATGATTTTGGGTATTCAGACCTTGCCTCAAGTCACATCACCATTGCAAAGATATTCAGTGGAACCAGCAGAAGAAATATAATACCCAGCCTCTTGCCAAAAATGATTCAGACTCCTTTTTTTTCTTTTTGTAGCAGAATCATTTAGTTTTTTATGTATTTAAAATGTTGTTTTTTTTGGTTTGCAATCAATTTGAAATTTAATCCTGACTAATCCAAAATGGCAACACAAAACCATTATTTTTTTAACATCAGAAGGGTTAAGAAATCATTATATGGTTGAGTAACTCTAATCTTCTATGGAGGACGAAACCTGCAAAAACAATAAAAAAATTAATATGCAAATAAATAAACGAATAAATAAATACACAAATTCCTGCATAAAACAATAAATACGCAAATAAATAAACAAATGTATATATACATCTACAAATTTTTGCATAAATAAATATATAAATAATTAATAGTGCTGTGTGAAAAGGGGAAAAAAATCGACTTTCAGTTTAGCATTTTCTTATTCCCCCAACATCTGTGTAATTTATTTAATTATTAATCTGCCCACACTATTATATATTTATTTATACAGGAATTTGTGGGTTTTATTTATTTATTTGCATATTTATTTATTTATTTATTTATTGCTTTTGCAAGTTTCGTCCTCCATAATCTTCAACTATAACAAATGAAAACATTTGTGTTTCTTACCAAATGTCCTTTTCTGGGGGAAAAAAAAGCTAAGATTTTGTATTTATTTGAAATTTGAAAGAATATTTCTCAGTTCAATTGAACTTTTATTAATATATGCTATAGCACATTTAATAACAACCATTGTTGACCAAAGTGCTTCACAATGTAAGAAAAGAAATTAAATTAAGATTAAAAATAAAAAACAATGTATCGGACGCTGAATAGAATAAAGCAAATATTAACATTTTACTCAAACCTTTACCCTACCTAAAAATAAGTTTAAAAAAATACCTAAATTAAAATTTTTATTTAATTATTCAAAATTAAAACCAAAAACTACCTAAAAAACATTTTTCCATAGCTTTGTATGTATAGTGTGTACAGTAGTATATACATACACTGTAAAAACCCTGGTTGCCTTAAATTTTTAAGCTGAATCAAATTAACCTTCTGAGTCAATCGAACTTATATTATGTTAAACTGACTTAAAACAGCTTGTGTAATAAGAACAATAAGTAATAAGTAAGAACATGATCAACTTAAATAAGTTACAATGACCTAAAAACATGTGCTGTCAGGACTAATTGATCATATATATTTTTAGTGTACATACATATATAAATATTCATTTTAACATAATTTTTTTTTTGTTTCCAACATTTTTAACTGATTGTTTGAATTCAATGTTGCATGTCAGTTCCTTAAAATTAGATTAATTGTCAGATTTACATGCAATTTCAGTGTGTTTCAAATTAAATCCTACATTCATTTTTCTTCCTTGTACTGGATTTAAATAGATGAAGGTTTACTGAAGATTTACTCACTATTTAATATTTACTCTTCTTCATTTGGTTCCAAACTCTTGTGAGTTTCTTTTTTTTATTAAACACAAAATAAGACATTTTAAAGTAAGCTGAAAGCCAGTAACCATTGCCATCCATCGTACACTCTCAGAAAAAAAATGGTACTTGGTACAAATGATGCAAAACTAATTTTTTTTGGAGTTTAAATACAAAACAATTTTGTACCTTTGTAAAAGTTGTACCTTATATGGTACAGAAAAGACTTCTTATGATACTGTTCTGTACCTTTTAAGGTACAGTTGACATGAAGGTACACAATGTTCTCATAAAAAGGTACATAAGTGTTGGACAACTCCTTTATTACAATATCTATGAACATAAATGTTACTGGAAAGGCAAAGTGATTTTATGAATAATTTCCATATTAACACATGAATCATCATTTAAAAGTATGTTTAAAGAAACTCATAAACATTAATTATTAAGTTCTATAATAATACAAAACAACTGGTAAAACAAAACTAGGTATTGTAAACTTAACATGTAAGGCATTTTAAATAAAACATTTGGTAAGCATTTTCTGATAAATACATTTTCATTATTGATATCTGCACCTTTTGGTGTTTGCTTTCCACAATGCACATGAGCTGCAAAAGTCCTGCATATGCAAAGTGTTCATGCAGATATTTTACTATTGTAAAACTAATTAAACATTTTGCATATCTCGTTACAATACTTTTGAATAATTATATTTCTATTTTAAAATTCATTCAATCAAATTAACTTTTAAGTGATTACAAAGGTTTTGTGTTAAAACTGAAGAAAGTTTTATATTGTACATGGGAGAATGTATTTTTGTAACATTTTTGTAAAAAGGGTTGTTAAATGTTTAGCAAAAAAATAGATCTTTTGATTTATGTAAAGTATTTTTTATTCTTTATTGTAAATGGAAAATGTGCCTTTACAAAAAAAAATTTACTTTTGAAAAAACATTGTTTAAAAATGTATTAGATTTTTTATATTTACTGAAAATAAATTGACACATTTTGGATAAAGCAAAATGCCTTTAAAAAGTTCTTGAAGAAACATTTGACACTGTTAAGGTACAACGTGTCTTGTCACTGTAGTGGTACACTGCAGGTTTTAAAAAAGCAAAGGTACGTTTTGGTTTCCCAACGGTACAAATCAAGTCCTTAAAGGTACAAACTGCAATGGTACAAATTAGTTTCTTTGTCTTACGGTATGGTTCTGTTCCATAAAAAGGGACTGCCCAGTGACAAGGGTTTGTACCTCCTTTGGTACAACATTGCAACATTTTTTTTCTGAGAGTGTAGGAAAAACTAATAGACTACAACGGAATTCAATGCTTGCAGGATTTGAGTTTTAAAGTACCTTCTTTTAAGAAGAAAAAAACTTATAAAGGTTTCAAACAAGTGAAGAGTGACTAAATTATGACCGAATTGAAATTTTTGGGTTAACTATCCCTTTAATAAGATTTGATTTCCACGTTTTCCACACCCAAATGACATCTGAACATGCGTGCAGCGAAGACACATTCTTATAGCATCAGTAACACCTACTCTAAACTCAGAAAAAAACACAATAATAATAGCCTGTAGACTCTTTTATCTTACGAAATGGTGAAAGGTCACTGATTTGTTTCTTGGCATGCATACAGTGAATTTCCTCGTTGTCTGCAGTGAGTTATCTGTCACCAGCAGGTGAAAAAAAAAGTTGTAATCCACTTATTTTGCCTAAAGAAATCAGTGGGCCCTAAAACAACGCAAATAATATGTGCGTCATTTCATTTGTGCCATAGATAAAAATGATGACT
The DNA here is from genome assembly GCA_903798205.1 of Danio tinwini. Lineage (NCBI taxonomy): Eukaryota > Metazoa > Chordata > Actinopteri > Cypriniformes > Danionidae > Danio > Danio tinwini. The sequence goes on from CAIGQZ010034880.1 coordinate 13,245,168, forward strand.
GTCGTATATCTTTGGCATATGGAAAATTGCAAAACATCAGTGTTGGGACATCTTATAACAACTCACGCTAAAGTCACTACTTTCAAGCTCTGGTTGTTTTTGTTACTTTTCTATTTCCCCACAAACTTGTACTTGTACCAAAGATGAAGATCTTAACCACAGGTCAGCGAAATGTCCTAAAACTGCAGGAAACTCACACGATTTCACATATTGCACTAAACTTAGCAGGTGTAACATCAAAATAGCATTTGAGTTCATTGAAATATAGCATGATTCTGGACAGACAGGTATACGCACGTATTACAGCATAGAGAATAGAAAAATATATTTATTTAGGCTATTTGTTTTCTGGTGTATCGTCAAATCATGACCAGGCATTTTCATGCATATTCCTACATTTAAAGAGGCACTGGTGCCATCTACTGTCCAAACATATAACTTTTAAATATTTGTTGGAATTTTTTTTTTAATCATTACAAATATGTGCAAATTCAGAGACTATTAAAAAAGGATGAAATGGTAAGCACGATATTATAAACACAACATGCTGCTTACAAAATTAAATCACATTATTGCAAAGTTATAATTTATTAACCAAATATTTACACAAATGTACAGTATATATATATATATATATATATATATATA
>CAIGQZ010034880.1:13250815-13265129 GCA_903798205.1 Danio tinwini
TATTGTTTTTATATGCATGTCAATTTAATAAATAATATTTCTGCTACAAAACAAACATATGATGATAATAAATCATTCAATCTAATGCTGAAAGCTGCAAATCAGTAAATAGAAAAGTAATACATCTCAAGAAAGAATGGACCAAATAAAGTAAGAAAAATCTCACTTCTACCACTCTTTAAAAGTTTTGGTTTGAGTTTGTGTCATTGTAAATGTCAAATGTCTTACAAATGTCTCGTTATGAGGTGATTTTCATTTGTTCTGTGTTTGTGGAAAAGCAGGCGAGTCAGCCGACCTAATATAAGAGCAGGCAGAGCAGGATTCTCGTGATGACCACGGGCTCAAATACTGTTCTTTGTTATGAGCCGCAGATTCAGTTCAAACTCAGTAAAGGCGCGCTTTTTTGGCGATGATATGTACAGTGTTGGATTTTACATTTAGCGGACGGACATTTGCACTGAACACGCAGTGAATGTAACGCATCGAGATTATATATGGCGCAGTGAGTAGCGCGTTCGCCTCACAGCAAGAAGTTCGCTGGTTCGAGCCTTGGCTGGGTCAGTTGGCGTTTCTGTGTGGAGTTTGCATGTTCTCACCATCACCGTGTTGGTGTGGGTTTCCTCCGGGTTTCCCCCACAAGTCCAAAGACGTGGTATAGGGGAATGGGGTTGGCTAAATTGTCCATAGTGTATGTGTAAGAATGAGTGTGTGTGGATGTTTCCCAGTGATGGGTTGCGCCACCTGTTGCATAACACGTGCTGGACAAGTTGGCGGTTCATTCTGCTGTGGTGACCCCAGATTAATAAAGGGACTAAGCTGAAAATGAATGAATGAATATATATATATATATATATTTCGCCACTGACCATCCTCAATTTTACATTGTTTCTTCATTAAACAATGTTTACTATAATTTTGGAATATAATGGACTTTGTAACACATCTGTGTTAGGAAGAAAACTATTTGGCCATCATATTACACACAAGTTTGTTTTCTTAGCAGTAATTTTGCCTAATAGACTCACACTGAATCTAGGATTTGTTCAAATGTGTCTGCCATTTTTCCACAGATGTACTATTTGCTTTCTTGGAGTGTTCCTGATCACCAAAAACAAGAGGAAAGCCAAAGCCTTTGAGCCATACGTCACTATGGACATGGCAAAAGGTATGTAGACAAATACTTTTTTTGTCTTCTTTATAGTATTTGTCAAGGAAGCTGTTCATGTGTTTTTCATGAAATTTGTCTAAAGAAGAAAAGGCCAGCTGATGTCATATCTAATAACTCATGATAATTTCTACTGTCAGTTGTCTATTAGAATAAATATAACACATGTTTACTGTACAAACAGGTATTCCTACCATTCATAACAAAGGCTGGGCTGTGCAGCCTGATTATAATGGCTCGTTTTCTTACGGCGCGCTGGAAAACAACGACAGCGTGGCTCCTGTGGCACTTCCAGTGAACCACGAGCAGTCCGTCCCTCCTGGCCCTGTTAGCTCATACCAACCATCAGAACTGAAGAAAGACTGAGCCCGAATGTGTCCGAAGTGCAATTAATGCTACTCTGTTTAGCCATTACTGGTTACAGCACTTTTAAAACAGAGGTCTGAAACACTGGATCATTTCAGAACTGTATTTCTATGGACTGATCTTGAGTCAAAAAAGCAAGCTCTAATCGGCATATGCTAGAATGCAAATAAGGACTTTCCTTAGTGGCGATCAGTTTAACCATGAGAGATATCGGCATGTTGTTATTATATGACAGTCATATCTGCACTTATGCCTCACTGACATTGATCACTCCTGGTTTCCAATAGTTACAAAGCTAATAGTACTACCATAAGAAGCTAAGTATACCTCAGAAGATGTTTTGGATTCTGCTACTGCTTTGTACTAGAGATACTGCAGCCGGTCCAGCTTTAAAGACCAAAGACTAATGTAAACCAATATACATTACACATTTCCTTGCTAAATATACACATTTGGTACTGGCTCAAAATACATGTACAAACTCATACATTTCTCATTTTGCTCAAGTCTTTGGGGTTGAATGTGAGGTATTGTTTATTCCTCGTGCCTGTCTTAAGCATACCAAATAGGTTTTCTGTACAAATCTGCATGTTTATGGATAATACATTGTATATCTGGATACTGCTGGTGGTTGAACTGTACAGATGCTTTCTGTAAAGCTTTAGGAAACACTGGTGGATGTTTTATAAATATAGCTCTGACTGGTTAAATATTTTATTATAGATTTGGTTTGTGGCCATTTTTCAATATTTAATAAGTAATTATTAATGCTGTATTTCACCATTGACAAGACAGTTTTTTTGTTTTTGTTTTGAAAAATAATGGAAAACCTGACTCTAAGTGCAATTACTGTTGTGTTAAAAAGAATGTTAATGAATATAATGTTAACAGAGATAATTTTAAGAATTCCTTTCCCTTTTTATACTATAACCATATCACAATGACAATCATAAGGTCTATAACCAAAATAAATAATGAAAAAAGGCAAATTTTGACTTCTTATTACTTGACTTGTACTTAACACTGAAGTAGTTTATAGCTGTTTTCACTTGATAAGTCTATTAAAACCATGAATAGTCATACTGTTGTGTACTGCTGTGCAATATGAAAAACATCTCAAATACAGATAGATTTTTGAAGTTTTGTGTCTGCACCGCCAATGGGGTATATACACATGGACTTAATTTCAGTCAGCCAGCCCCAAGGCTTCCGGTTAATTGTCATCCCATACAAAATTGTTGCGTTTAAGATCTGATTTCTTACCAAAAAAAACCCAAAAAACTGTGATCTTTACTGCCTGACTAAGATACAATATAAAGTGGGTATAAGAGCAAACAAGAAGCACTGCCTTAAATTATAAGTTTAAGTAATTTACCCCAGTATTTTCAATGGAGTTTCTGTGCTACCCTGCTGCTAATGACAGCGCCTGCGTTTAAACGGGGTTTTGTCTCTTTGCGCTTTAAAAAACCAAATGGATGCTAAAGTCTATTTAACTGATTATATTTGACTTGCATTACAACATCAATGCTCTAAAAGGAACTTTATGAAATTGAAAATTGTCACATAAAGCTTTTACCGGAAGCCATCATTGGCTGAAAAACATTACCTGTGCATATAGCCCATCCATTAGCATTGGTGATATTTCCATAAAAGGAATTTGAATATTATAAGGAAGATTATTATATTTATTATTATTAGTAGTAGTAGTATTTAAATACATTATTGGACGCCTGATGCACTTTAGTACAGACTGCATGTGCTAAAAGTTAAATATTATTAATTTTGGCAGCCTCTGAAAACATTTCCTCAAATTGTTTAATTAGTCTATCTTGCACATCCATAGTGACAATTTACCTGGTAATATTGAAAGTGAAACTGCTACATAGAAGACATCGACACTTCTATAGTGGTGAATAAAATACGCAGTGTTTCTATCCATATATAGATTCTTTCATTCATTTGTTTTCGGCTTAGTCCGTTTATTAATCAGGGCTCGCCACAGCTGAATGAACCCTACGGGGAGAACATGCAAACTCCACACAGAAATGCCAACTGACCCAGCAGGGGCTAGCGACCTACTTGCTGTAAGGCGATTGTGCTACCCACTGCGCCACCGTGACGCCCCCATTTCGGTTCACTTTGAGTTAATTCCTAAAAAAAAGTGTGTCAAATATAATCCATAATGCATTCTGATGTGATAACAGGGCGCCCGTTTAGTACTCTGTCACACGTCATCAATCCTGGGTGTTAATCTTTCGCTAACACGATTCCCATTGGCTGGTTATGAGATAAACCTGCATGTCATTGGTCATCCCTCACTGTCACTTGTCGTTTTTGATGGCATCCGATGAATTTACTGTTTATCTGAGAAATATACACGGATTTCTAATTGATTTTAAGCGATATTCTCCACCTGAATTTATGTTTATGCCCCTCGGATCCTAAAGTACATGGCCTGTCGCTCAGGCAACGATTCTGAATCAGTTGCAAAGATAACAGGTAAGTGATCTGTACAACTTACATTAACGTTACAGTCTCATAATTCCTCTCTGATGCACTTTGTTCAGAAATTTAGGTCAAACGACAGTGTCTGAATGAACCAGCTAAAATAGATGTTTAATTCCCCTTCATCACTTGTGTATGTTGTGGCATCTTGATAGTGTAAACATGCTAATCGTTTGATATGAAAATGCAACAGTGATGTTTCCATCCCCTCACCCCCAAATTATAGATTATATGTCATTTGTGTATTTTGTCACCTAGAATAGACAGATAGCACAACGCACATTTGCATCCTCTCCAGGTTAGCGAACGCTTACTATTTTAGGCACACGTTTATAATAAGATTATACCACAACACACTCTATTTAGCCGTGTATCGTCCACCAGATGGCGCGATTACACAACAGCGAGTGTGTCAGCTTCATGTTCACAAACAGCCTGCCTTTATTTCATTTTTTCTTCATTGAACAAAAAATGAGACATCTGGCAGCTCTTTTTCAAACATACAAGAAAAGTGAAGTGACGTCACAAACTTTAGCAAATGTTGTTTTTAATGGTGAGTTAGTTAATTTATTTGACGTCAATTACTCATGTCTTTCAAAAACTTCAGAACACAAAGAAGATATTTAATAAAATCTGAATTATTTCTCTTTCTTCATTGAAAATCTATTCACCTGAAACTGTGATGCTTCAAAAAGATTATATATAAATAAATGAATAAAGTGAGGGCTGCATGGTGGCGCAGTGGGTAGCACGATTGCCTCACAGTAAGAAGGTCGCTGGTTCAAGCCCTGGCTTGGTCAGTTGGCATTTCTGTGTGGAGTTTGCATGTTCTCCCTGTGTTTGTGTGGCTTTCCTCCAGGTGATCCGGTTTCCCCCACAAGTCAAAGACATGCGCTATAGGTGAATTGGGTAAGATAAAATTGTCTGTAGTGTGTGTGAATGAGTTTGTATGGGTGTTTCCCAGTGGTGGGTTGCAGTTGGAAGGGCATCTGCTGCGTAAAACTTATGCTGGATAAGTTGGTGGTCCCCAGATTAATAAAGGAACTAATGAATGAATAAATAAAATAAATCCATATAATTTGAGTAATTAATCCAGAGTTTAAATCTAGTTTTAATCTAGCCTTTTATTCACACGTAAACACTGATCAGTAAACAAAGTTTACAGCATTTATAATTGCACACAGAAGATAAAGCATGCTTGCTGAGAACCAATGAGATCCATTCTTTGAGCATCTGATTGATTTGATTTGAATTATTTATTTCAAACAACAAAAAGAAATAAAATCATACACAAAGCAATTTTTTAAACAAAATACATTTCATCGTGGTCTAAATGGAGCGGGATGAAGCACAAGCGTATTGTTTTCTGCACCCCAGTACCACATATTGTACATCATTCTAGGGTTGTCGCGATACCATTAATTTATCGTACGATACTATACCAGCTGAAGTATCATGATACCAAGTAGTATTGCGGTACTGTAATTAATAACTCAAATTATAAAGAAAATTGTCAGAAATACTATATTTTACATGTTATAATAGGTCTTAAATTTAATTCCATTAATTAAAATTTCCCTTTATAGTTTATTTACATTTTATTGAAAAAATTATTATTTGCACGTCACTTCACCTAAAATTTATTTATTCTTTTTGTTTATTTTGTAGATAACGAACCAACAAAAAATACATTAAAGGGCACCTAGGTTATTACTTTTTCCAGATTTAATATAAATGTGTCTCCAGAATGTGTCTGTAAAATTTCAGCTCAAAACACCCATCAAGTTTTTCATTATACCTTTTAGAAATTTCTATTTTATAGCTTTAACCATCAGGGAGTGTTTTTTTGTGTACTAGTCCTTCACGCCCACAGTTCCCACGTGCCTGTCAGCGTGCCTTAATCTCCCCCCTCAGCTGCGTCAGACATAGGCTGCGTCCAAAACCGCATACTACTCAGTAGGTAGTGCATTTGAATTTAAACGTACCACTCGGCCGTTAAAAAAAGTACGTTCTATACAGTATGAATGTGAGAAGTATGAATGGAATTCGGATGTACTACATCCGCCATTTTGTCATGGTCACGTGACCTACCTGCGTCAACTGCGTCGATTCACTCCCATTCATGAATTCTCTCGCGGAGCATCATGGGATAGCGCAGCGTGCATGGGATGCGCGCTTCAGAATCTCGCCGGAAGTAGTAAGTCATCCAGGTACTTCTCGCATACTGATTTTCAAATTCTATGAATTCGGATATACTACTCGGCTCGCATACTGATTTTAGCGTACTGTATAGTATGGAAGTATGCGGTTTCGGATGCAGCCATACAGACAGACAAGAAGGAAGCAGATCTCACATAACGTTTGTGAGATACTACACTAAAAACTTTTCCAAAGAGTATTTGATGCATTTGTTGTGGAGCTGCAACGACACACAATAGCTATGTTTTCATCCACCAATTTTTATTCCCATTTTGGAGATGTGCATAAAAAACGGTTGATGGAAATGCCATGATGCGCATAAATTTAGAAAATTTGCATAAAAAACGTATGTGCATAACTGAGTAGGATAAACGTTTTATTTGATAAGAAAAGATGTGCATAAACTACGATGGAAACACTTTTAGCACACAAATTCCCGTGTCTGCATTAAAAAAAGGTCATGTGATTTTGTTATAGGAGATCATGTGATTAAAAATGTGTGTAAAATGACAAACCAGCAGGCTGAGCACAATATAAATCATCTGAAATGTTGTTTTTGTCATTCTAAAACACCTTACCGTTTAAGTATGTGTTGTTATATTATTATTGACATCCAGAATCAAGAGTGTCTGTGCTCTGCGTCTGACACCTTCAAACGGCACAGCGCGTTCACTGAGTGTCAGTATTGCCTTCTGAGGCGCAAGTCATTTATTAGATGAAGAAAAGATTGACTGAGCTTCTCCTACTGCAAATTCAGTTTTTACTGTTGATATTTGGCGCCAGTTAATCAGGAAGTGACGATTTTGTTCGCTTTGACTAATTGGATGAAACGCTTTATTCGCAGGTCTTTTATGCGATAATCCAGTTTTGCGCATAAAGTTCATTCGAATTTTTGGATGGAAACATAGCTAATGTCATTACAAAGGTTACGTACACACACAGATACACACACACAGCGCGGACACACCCACACACAGACAGAGCTCACGTTTAGATTTGCACTCTTTTTGCACCCAAATGTGACAGGATACAGGTTAATATCCACTGCTGTATGGATATCTGTTATGTTAATGTACAAAATAAACCTGATTTAACTTCCACAAACCGGGATTGAAGCGTCTTCTTTCATAATTGTACTGACACTCGGCTGTGTTGATGAAGTAACGCTGAAGTAAATCACAATTTAAACTTGTCAAACTCACTCTTGATCACATTTGATGATGATTGATGATTCTAGTAAACTGAACAGACCTTTTATTTACATCTGCTTTGCACACGTCCTTTCTTGTTGATATGATTATACATGTTACTACAGAGACATGTTAATACGCAGCTGTCAATCAATTCGGTGGGCGGGGGGATCGCACTCCTACGTCAAGTTGTGGTTGGTCACAAAACCTCTCTAATTGGTCCACCGTTTTTATGTTGTTAAATGCAAAAAAAAAAGCACTGAGTGTGTTTATATCACCCCAGTATGACAGTCTATACACTATACCTACACATGTCTGTCCAAACAGCTTAAAAAAGTAGATCTTTCACCATAGGTGCCCTTTAAAATAAAGATATAAAATTATACCAAGTTAAATTTGTTACGAAAATAGCATTTTCCAACAAAATTAGGCGATATGAAGTGGTCAAAAATTTTATTGTTGCAATTTTAGGCTTTTCATCTATTGTTTTTTTTTTCAGTCTTATCAGTTAACGATCCAAAGTAATTCAAAATTGTACTTTGTGAGTCGTTCTTTTTAAGAGATTGTCGCAGTTGTTGTAGCTACTAAATCATATTGAGAGGAACAGAAATGAACTGATTCAGATGTGCGTTTGAAACGTCAGAAAACATCAGAAAACTTGCAACCTTAAAGGGCTTTAAAACAAACACGTGAGCATTTTAGTGACTTTTCCATATCCAACATTATCTATTGTAGGTAGACTTTTAATGACGATACTGCCGTTTATAAACTACAGTGGCACCGCCAGTTTTTTGGAGTCATAGTAACGCAATACTACCATAGTACCGGTAAACCGTGCAACCCTACATCATTCATCTATTTCTTCTAATTATTTCTTATCTCTTCTTTTTTCCTGAGACATACATAAACTTTACATGAGACATATTTCATCCTTTTGCCGTCTTTGACATATTGTGACATATCATCTGCAAGAACCAATGAGCAATGTTTTCAGGTGTCAAGCTTATATGGTTAAGGCTGTTTATGTTCACCGATCAGTGTTTATATTTGAAGAAATTCACATATATATCAATAAATAAACATGAATAAATTAATTAAATATGTTCATCATATGAAGGTGGTCACTTCAGAAGATATCAGTTCATTCAACAGCTAAATTTATTTAGCAAGTTATTTAATTGCTTTCGTATTTTACCTTTTTATTATCTTTCAAATATCTACAATTTTGAGTGAATAGATCTTCAAGATTTAAATAGAAATCTCTCAGATTTTGTCCTTTTTTTATGTGTTCTAAAACTGAAGAAATATCTGATGGTTTGAAAGGACATAATGATAAAAAAATAAACTTTATTTTTATATGAGGTAAGGCAAGTATATTTATAAGGCAAGCGCTTTACATAAACAAAAATAAAAAAACAAGAAAATAAAAATCATAAAAAATAATATCGCTCCTTTTAAAGTAGCATCTCAAGGCACTTGACAGACATAAAATATGCGGCAGTAAAGCATACAAGGATGAATGCAAACAAAATTCATACATTCATTTTCTTTTCAGCTTAGTCCCTTTATTAATCCGGGGTCGCCACAGCGGAATGAACCGCCAACTTATCCAGCACATGTTTTGCGCAGCGGATGCCCTTCCAGCCGCAACCCATCCCTGGGAAACATCCATAGACACTCATACACTACGGACAATTTAGCTTACCCAATTCACCTGTACTGCATGTCTTTGGACTGTGGGGGAAACCGGAGCACCCAGAGGAAACCCACGCGAACGCAGGGAGAACATGCAAACTCCACACAGAAACGCCAACTGACCCAGCCGAGGCTTGAACCAGCAACCTTCTTGCTGTGACCTTCTTACTGCGTCGCCTGCAAAACAAAATGTAATAATAAAAAATATTTAAAAACACATAAATAATGATAATAGTAAAAGGTCTAAAAATCATATTAAAGTCAAGTAAGATCAAATAAAACCCTAAAAAGTAGGTTTTAAGAGATGATTTAAAAATACTCAGGGATTCTGCATTGCAAGGGTGAATAATGATGAGAGAATTTTCATTTAAACTAAAGTAACCTTAACTAACTTCTCAAATAATTAGTCACCAGATACTTTGAAAACTAAACACGCAAAGTGTTTTGATGCAGAAACTGACTCATTTACTAATTTAGGTCTTTACAATTATTTAAGCTTTAGTTCTCCCAAAAATAAATATTGGGTCATTATTTACTCACTCATGGCTTGTTCCAAACCAGTTTGATTTTTACTTTCTGTTGAACAAAAAAGGAGATATTTTGACGAATATTAGAAACTTTCAACCATTGACTTCTGTGAAATTAGTTTTTACAAATATAGATGTCAGTAATTACAGGTTTCCAACATTCTTCAAAATATCTTCTTTTGTGATCAATGGAAGATTAAAAAGATCCGCCATCCAAAACAATCGCGGCACCCATGGTCCAAAATAAATGTAAATTTTTGTCATATTTCACAGAGGTATCATTTACATTCTATTAAGGCATTATACGAAGACAAATAACAATATAAACTGAATGTGTGATTTGTGCTAATGTCCTCTTTTGGTGGGGCAGGGACTAATGCGTGAGGGTGGGAAATTTTGGAGCAGGAACTCGGAGGGTCACAGCAGTGATCCTGAGGAGGATGAAGAAGAGATGGCATTCGGAGACACTGAGGACGACTATGAGGAGATGATGGACTTGAGTGATTTACCTACAGCTCTGTTTGCCTGCAGCGTTCATGAGGCTGTGTTCGAGGAGGACAGGCAGAGGGTGAGAATACATAACATACAGATTCAACAGGGTTCAAGTTATTTAAGTGAATAATTTAGAATTATAAACAGAGTTGAAATATTATATTGTATATAATATTATTATCAGTTTATATCGTTACAGAGATAAAAATAAAAAAAAAGTTAATTTGCTTTAGAAATGTAGTGTTTAAAAAAAATTTACTGTTATAATTCTACCTCTGGCCCAATTTCTATTGACCTTATTCTGCAATGTGGAAACGCACTTGTTTTTTAGAACTTCCCATTCCTTGGCCTGTGGGAGAAATAACTAGAAATGATAAATGGCAAAAAATAGTCAAACTCCTTGCTCTAAAAACAAGTGCGTTCATGACTTGATGTAAAAAGTAAAATAAAAAAATGAAAAAATATCAGTTTCCAACATCAAGAAGCTCAACAAGCTGTTTTTAACATCTAAAAATCAATGGAAGCAAATGAGACCAGAAAGCTTGAGCATCCACTTGTATGTGAAGAATAAGGTCAGTAGAATTGACATTTTCATAAGTTGCTCACCTAAGATATCACTTCAGATATTTTCATTTCATAATTTAATGTAAAATATTTTATGTACAATTTGATTGACAGCAGTGGTTCTAGAAACAAAGCTGTTCATAATGACGAGATCAAACATAGAATATTGAACATTGTGTGCATGCATAAAACATCACATGAAAAGAGGTGTGCAATTTGATAGCAGTACTCAGTATCTGATTTCTTTAAAATTTTAAAACACCTCTAAGACTGAGCCAAACATGCACAGTCGGTTTTTTTCAAATTAGTAAAATATGTGTTCAATGTTTATTGGTCTGTTGGCTCAGACTGGGTAAAACAAACTAGACAAAGTTTGACAAATTTTTATTATATATATTTTTAAAATATCTAATATATGATCGAATTTTGCTAATTTGTCATGTTGTAGATGTACTGGGTACTACCAACCCCATGATCTTTGAAAATCCTAACAATTACAATAGACTTTTAGCACAAAACACTTGAGTGCCTGAGCGCTCTCTTTCTGTGCATAAAATGTTTTAGGGTAATTCACCTCTAAATGAAAATGTTGTCATTTCATCAAATGGAAAATGTCATTTAAAAGTTTTTTTTATTTTCTGAAAGTTTTTGTTTAGTTTTATTTTTTCATTCATAAGATATTTAACAAAACAGTACAACACCAATAAAAAGAAGAAAAAATAGTACAAAATAATTGACAATAACCACCCCCCCCCCCGCTCAAACACACACACACACACACAAACAAGAATTTGTTATCTTATAACAAATATAATAAAAAAAAATACTTTAACTTATTAAGAAACACAGTTTCTGTTCAATAGGTTAAAGTTTAAAAAAAGAAATAAATCCACTATTTCTCTTACTTTAATGCTATTCAGGAGCATTTTGCACAGTATTGCCAAAGCATTTTAAAATATGAAATATATTACGTCATCAAATTAATAAAATGAAATTAAATAAATGACAGAAAAAAGGAATAAAAACAGACCATATTATAAGGATTACAAGAACCAAACGTTTTAGATTATTTCAATAAGGCAAATGAGTTGATTAGCCATTTCTAATGGTGTACACATATTTTGCAGCCAATTTAGATCTAATTTCGTCCTCTCCAACTTTTTTCTAAAAGTTTTGAATTATTTATTGTCTCTCTCACTCTCGCGGCTGTGTGCATACATTTGACGACAGCTTTAGAAAGTGAAACCAAAAACAAAGCCCAGACATTTTAGGAGATTTAAAAACCCTGGCCGGACGCATTGTTAAGTCCCAAAAAGGTACGTTTCTTTGGAGAGAATGTGAGAGACTGTGAGAGTATTCACAGGTCTCGCACACACAGTAGCTATAAAACCGGTAAACAAGAGATTTTCCACTATTTAATAGATCGCGGATATTTGGTTATATTGGGCGGATACAAAAAAAGTGTAAAAGGATGATAATAATAGTATAAAAAATGTGTCACTAAATATACTTGGTATATAGCCGTTAATATACCTGGGTGACCCGCCCAAGTAAAGTCTATGTGTGAGAAGCACTGTTATATACACACACACAGCATATGTAGCATAAACCTATAAACAAGAGATGACAGTACTCACTTTTTACAAAGCCAGTGTCACTTAACTTAAAATGCTAAATTTCCAAGAGTCTTAAGATAGGTCCCCATGTGGTTTCAGCTTTTTTCTGTGAATTTTCAAGATGTAGTTGTTCCATTTAAATGACATTAAACAACTCCTTCAACCATCTCTAATAACAGGGAGCCTTTGGAGATTTCCAATAAAGTAAAATCATCTTTTTAGCTGTAATCATGCCAACCATCAGGGCTTGCTGTTTGGTTAACAGAAAGGTGTCCATTATATAAGAATGCCCAAAAATAGGTTGGATATTGGTTCTATAAGCACTGCAAAACAATTCAAAAATATTGGACCAAAACATAAAGAACAGGACAAAACCAAAATAAATCTGCCAAAGTCCCTTCTGCCCCACCACATCTGTAATATTTTACTTAATCTGGTTTTAGAGAAGTGAAAATGATGTAAAATTGAATTCATTTATGTCTCAAATTTATTGAAGCTTTCTTTATTCTCGACAAGGCTTCTTTCCAGATCTCACCAGCCTTTTCTTGTCATTAGAAAGTTAAACTTGCTTTAGACTTGACTTTTATTGTATGGACAGCTGAAACATTATTCGAAATATCTTCTTTTGTGCTGCACAGAGTTTGAAGCAAAGTTCACTTTTGTGTGAAGGAGCCTGGGAAAAGACATTGTGGGATAAAAGGCTTTCGGTTCCACACAACACTCAGCACCTCAGGCTTTGAGTGCTTGCGAGGTCTCTTTATCTTTTTCAGCAAACTCTAGTCTTCCAAATCGGGCATGTTCAAAGCTAATGGAGGTCTTGTGAGCAGTACATTTTAACCTACATTCAAAAGGCAGTACTTTCAAGCCCTGAGGACAATGTCTGACGTTCGCGCTGCGTTGCCTCAGCATTCTCAGAGTATTTTTGCTGCTTGTTAAAGCTGTAACCCCTTACCAGAGGAGTATCAGGGACTGAAAAGAGCTTTTATTTTCCTTGGGTTTAAGCAGATAAACAGAGAAGTGATTTCTTTTCAGAATTACTGGCTCAAAATCAAGCGCATCTGCTTACTTCTGAAAACCTCTTGTGCTTCTCTGAAAATATTAAAACAAACATAATTATTGTGTTAAACGCCATGTTGTTTTGAACGCAGTCAGCAGTAGACATAAAACCTGTATCCTTATTTTTCTTCTTCTGTTGAACACAAAACTAGCTATTCTGAAGCATGTTACAAACCAGCAGTAAGTTAATAGTATCAGTAATAGTATTAATAGTATCAATGTCTACTGGCCAACATTCTTCAGTATATCTTTCTTTATGTTCAACAAAAGAAAGCAACTCAAACAGGTTTTAAGGAGTAAATGATGACAGAATTTTCTGTTTTGCTTGAACTATCCCTTTAACTTTAATCCCTTTCGTTCTTAGGCATCCTTTTACATATTTGTTTTTTAAATAGTGTTTCTGTGAGTTTCCCTTGTAATCTTAGTCATCGTTTGTTTTGTTTTTTGGTATAATTTGTTTTGCCCAATCTCTTAATAACTCCTTTGCAAAGCCTCAGTTTGTGCTGAAGTGTGCCTTACAGAATGTGAAGTTCAGACTAAAATGATCCTTGGAGGAAAAGTAAATTGACTTTTTTCTGTTCTTCAGGTGTTCAGAAATAATAATATTTTTTTTACTTGTGCCTCAGGGTTTAGCAATTAAAGATTTTTGTTTATGAAGTTTATGCATAGTAAGCAGCAGACCAGTTATAATATTTTATGCTATTTTAGGATGTTTTTACTGTCACTATTGAATTTGAATTTTGAAAAGCTATTTTTTAAATAGCTTACCCATTTTTTAAAAAAAGTATATGTTACAAAAATAGAAAAAAAATAGAAGGGAAAGTAAATGGAAATTTGGTCGAAAAATTAAACAAACCTAACCTTAAGGACAGTTTTAATAAATAGTTACTGGTTTAATTTCATTTTGATTTTTAAATGCACTGATACATGTTTTGACAT
>CAIGQZ010034880.1:13276620-13292812 GCA_903798205.1 Danio tinwini
ACACACACACACACACACACACACACACACACACACACACACACACATTCATGCATCCCGGAATGAGCTAGTGCAATTTTCTGCAGTGTGCAAGCAACATCAAAAATGTGCGGATGTGTTTTAGTTCAGGAATCCTATAGATTTTACATTTAAAATGATCTTGTAGTGCACTCTTTACCTTCCCAGCAATAAAACTGTTTATATTAAGCAAACAGGTGCATGGTGTTTCATGTATTGTGACAGTTGCTTGAATGGCTTGTTAAGGAAACATGTCTGTTACTAATAAGCTAAAAAAAGTGCCAATAAGAATGTGGTGTCAAGTGTCAGTCTCTAGTTATGTGTTTTCCATGTCTGGGCAGTGTTTCTGTACCATAAACTGCAAATAGAGGGGCAGGCAGGCAAGCAGTCAGTCAGACAGGTGTTTTGTGCAGCTACACTGCAGTGACTCTGCTTTGCCTGCAGTGTCCTGCCCTCAGCCAGCAACGACAGGAGAGAAAGACAATTTAAGATTGGTGAAGGAAATGATTGTGTTGAAAAGTCATTGTGTGCATGTGTGTTGATTCTAATCTGGGTTTTTGGCTTGGTTTGAGGACACAGGAGATTATAAGATTCAGCACGTGGGCAACGGTCACTGATTGCACTGATCTCCGCACAACAGCTTGGTTTATTTTTCCTTTTTATCCACCGCTTAAGGTTTAT
This sequence comes from Danio tinwini, assembly GCA_903798205.1. Classification (NCBI taxonomy): domain Eukaryota; kingdom Metazoa; phylum Chordata; class Actinopteri; order Cypriniformes; family Danionidae; genus Danio; species Danio tinwini. Next base: position 13,277,320 of record CAIGQZ010034880.1, read on the forward strand.
TCATTTACTTTTTGCCCAGATTTTTCTCACTGGGATTACAAATTCACTGTAGATATACATAAATGGATAATGTGGATCATAATCAGTCATGTGAAATTCCAGAATATGAAATTCCTGTGTCTGATGAGGTTTTGCATGCATGCTGCGTTTGACCCAGTTTGAGTCTGAATTACTTTGGATGGGTTAGATAGAAAGCTTGATGGGTTCACACATAACCCATGAGCTTGTTAACAATTCTTTCATCAACATTTGTCAAACGTGTTAAATGGAGACTGGGATTTGAGCACACTCACTGGAACAGGTGTGGCCTACATCGTGCATGTGTGTTCAGTGGAAAATGATGTGCTATGGAAAATATGCAGAGATCAGCACAATCAGTCTGAAGGTTATGGGCAGGACTCTTGACATTCACGCAGAAGCACACACACATCCGCCCTAAATAGTTAACACATTGATGACATGTTTATTGAGGCGATGAACACACAAGAATCAGAGTTTTTTGTATGTGTGTGTGTGTGTGTTTGTAATTTTCTTTACATTGATTCCCAAAAGCAGCCATGTATGTTCATCAGACTATCTTTACGGTCAGTGTGCATGCCAGTATATTCATTCATTTTCCTTCGGCTTAGTTCCTTTATGTAACAGGGGTCGCCACAGCGGAATGAATTGCCAACTTATCCAGCATATGTTTTACACAGTGAATGCCCTTCCAGCTGCAACCCAGTACTGGGAAACATCCATACACACTCATTCACACACATACACTACAGCCAATTTAGTTTATTCAATTCACCTATTGCGCATGCCTTTAGAGGAAACCGGAGCACCCGGCGGAAACCCATGCAAACACGGGGAGAACATGCAAACTCCACACAGAAATGCCAACTAACCCAGCCGGAACTCTAAGGCCCAATCCCAATTCTATTTTCGTACCCCTACCCCTTCCCCTTGGCCCTTAAAATTGAGTGTGAAGGGGAAGGGCTTCAAAATGTACCCCTAAGAATTGAGACAGCACTACAGCACCTGCACACATCATCATATGTCATCGCGATCTCTTGCTTCATATGCGATCAGACAATCGCGACTACTGTAGTTATTCCAGTTGTGTTATTTTTTGGTATTTATCTTCAGGAAATCACTGAAGGCATATATTATGTTATCATAATGATATAATGTGGCAATAGGATCATAACTATACTGCACATTTACACAGTGGCCATATTCATCTATGTAAACACACCAAAAACAACATAGCATAGCAGACACTGTAAAACTCTCATTCTCAGCCACTAGACTGTTCTGAGGTTGTTCGAGTGTCAGAATGTTGTGGGACTGCTGTACAGGAGTTATTATTATGGATTATAAATCGCAAAATTTAGCGGTTTTTCATTTTAGCATTTTTTTATAAAAGCATGACGGTAAAACATGAACGCGGTTATGAATATATTAAAACGTGTTTGTTTGTTGTAAAAATTCATAATAATGCCAAAAAATACTAATTTGTGGCTCTCCTTACTTCCGGGTGCAGCGAAACTGCCACTGTAGCTGGTGTATTCTGGGAAATTTTCTTACCCCTTGGTTTCGAGTGTGGTCCTGAAAATTCTTTGTTCAAAGGGGTGTATACCCCTTCCCCTTTGCCATACCCCTTTGAGCTAAAGAGAATTGGGACACCACTACCCCTTCACATGAATGCGCAAAACGAGGGGTAGGAGTAAGGGGAAGGGCTAAGGGCTAGAATTGAGATTTGGATGGCGGTTGCAAGAAAAGTCAAAGAAATTTATATTTATGAGTGAGACCTGCTCCACATGCCCTTGAGCACAGTGTTTAACCTCAGTGGCTCCCATGGGAGACTTTTAGTACAATTAATGTGTGGTAAATCTCATTGCTGGAATGCTAAATGATGGGTAACAAAGGTCAGTCTTTCAAATAATGAGCCTTTTGGCTTTGATTAAAAATAATTGTTGAAATAATTAGTCTAATACCAAACAGCAGATTTAGAGAGCAGGGACCCATGGAATCCATTTATTAAAGGTACTGTATGTAAGTTTTTGACTCTTCTAAAGCATAAAAATACTATTATATGTTTGCAGATATTCAAGAAACATGTTAAATGAACATTCCTATTTATCTGAAAAACAATGGTGAAGTCAGATATTCTGCTTTGAAAATGTACGTTACGGGCCGGAATGATGTCTTTGTTTTGGTTCTTTTAACCTAGCAATTATATTTCAGCTCTGCGGGTTGCCTTGGTGGAAAACAGCATATTTCATTCATTCATTCAGAAAGACTCTCAAAGCATGCATCCGTGTCCGAAATGCAACCTCCGGTGGACAGTAGCAGACTCCGAAATAAGACGCAGATTCAGAGTTCCACATGAGGTTATTAATTAGCAAATAATATAAATATTACAAGTGCAAACATTAGGTGAGCAGGTTACATTGTAACCACATGTCCTAACAACACGCTTCATGACGAGATATGCAGTAATAAGCAATTTGGCTGTTTGCACCAGACGAAACATGACAGAAAATTAAATACAGCCATTGAGAAACAATGAGGTAAACATTGTCATTTTTCTGTTGTTCAGCTGCAAGAGATAGAAGCCGTTTATAATATATCAATTCAAGGTGTTGGTTAGTACAAAAAAATCATTTTAATATGGAGAATATCCCTTCTATTGTGTGCCTTTGCTTTTATCACCATCAGACTCGCTCCCATTGGTCGTCAATCTGGCAACCTGCGCTTGTGTTTGTTTTGATCCAGAAATGTAATACCTACTTGAACCACTGGGTTTCAAACTTACATACTGCACCTTTAACTTCCCTAGTTTGATTAGATTTTTTCCCAAATGGGCCATTTTCACACACTGTGGTGATTTCTTTATGTAGTTACTGACATTGTAAACTTTGGCAAAGAGTTCAACAATTTTGCCATTTTACTTTTTTATGACATGACAAGGTTAATGCAGGTTGTAAAATGTCATGTGCGACAACAAAAAATGTATGTTTAAATAATAGAATTTATGAGAATAATAGAAAAATGCAGACCACATTTTGGATATTGCAATATATATTCAGAATTCTTTTCAAAACACAGACTGATTATGGATACAAGAACCAACTCAAATTGAATGCTAATGTTATCAAACTGGTGAAAAAATGACCAGTTAATCGGTCTAGAGACAATGTCACAACAAATAGCACATTAACTAAAAGAGTGAGTGACAGCTTAAACTGAGGGTAGCATAGGACTGAAGCATACATGGATCAGGTTCTACTCAGGTGAGTAACAGGATCTGAGCTTTGGCAGGTGGGGAGGCTGAAGCCTACAGCCAGAGATATAGCCCTGCAACAGCCATGCTAGCAGTCTGTGCCTCTCTCACCCATTCTTTCTCTCTTCACTCATCTTAGATGGTCTGATAGATGGATGAAACAGAGCGATGGATGGAGGAGGGAGGTTAGATACATCTGTAACCTAAGAGCATAGGTAGTGCTCAGATGACACTCTGAAAGGTTAAAGGCATTCGTAGGTAATGATGACGTTAGACAAAAGGCTGCTGGCCACCCACTTGTGTCTGTTTTCCTGCAGCATCGGGTTACTACAGCCTCTCTAGTCATTCTCTAGTCATTGAACATCAAAGAAACTTCCTGAATCCTCAGCGCTTGTAGACGACAGAGACTGTCCCTTGTGGGAATAAACATGCACCAATGCGACAACTGCATCAAGTTATATAACTTTGTGGTCAGGGAGTTGAAGTTCAGTAGGGTGATGCATAGTGTAGCTGAAATTTGCACCAAGGTCATGAGGGTTTGTAAGTCTTAAAGGGGCAGTTCACCCAAAAATGACAGATTTCTGTTAATTTGCTTATAGGCCATTCAAGTGGAAGGTGATTTTTTTCATTCATATAATGCAAGTCAAAGGCTAACAGGACTTTGTTTGACTTTATCAGTCAACAGAAACATACAACAAAAACTAAATGAATACCCATGGTACCCTAAGTTCATATGAAGTGAATTGTTTGGAGTGTGGGAAAAAATGTACATTATTTGCAACATTATTGCAAATAATCTCAGACCCTGAGTGATGTCTAGTTTAAAGGAAAACTCTTAACTCATGACTTCTAGGATCCTGCCGTGAATTGGCTTGTGAGGAAGGTGTACTTATTCTGAATGCATGGCATGGGTAAGATTCAGGCCTGTGTGGAGCTGATGTGGAGATGAACACCGTTGGTGATGAACAGACAAGTGGCAAGTTTGTGGTGGCTTAGAGGCTGCAGTCTACTTTTGGGCTTGGTCAAAATCCTTCAGAGCATTGCTGAAGAAGCTCTCTTTGGAAATGTGAATGTTAAAAAAGTGAACTTTGTTGGTGTACTACATCTCAACCATATTCAGCAAGGGATTCCAGGACGGGAAATCCACTGTCCAGCCAAGTCCAGGAAAATTACTTTAGTTGAAGAAAGACACCTAGGCTGTGAGCCAACTCCAGATTCCTCTGAGCTGGAAGATGATAGCCCACCCTCCAGTGCGCAGGAGCAAGCATCACCAACTAAGAGCTTGATGCAACAAAACACAGAAGAGGAGTTGGAAGACATTGGTGCCCAGCCAAAGATTTTCCACTCTTCCTGAGTGCAACCGTTGACTCAATATAGAGATGATAGTAGGCAGGGACTGTGTCCGTCATGAAAGCATTCAGAAAGACATCTGTAGAAATATACTTATTGCCTGTGTTTGCTCTTTTAGTGAAGTTTTCTCTTTTAGTCCTTTGCATTTAGGGAACTTTTCTCTATTAGGATGCACATTTTACTCCTCATTGTTCATTGCCACTTGAGTTCATTGCCAGATTGTACACTTAAGTGGGACCCCTAATCAGTGTACAAATTATACATAGACGATCCAGGTTTAAGGGGGAGGGGGGTTAAACTTTTTGGATAGTAGTTTGGTAAAACATGTTTCAGTGAGTTAAATTTCGAATGTATTTAAATGACATCTAATTTATTTTAAAAAATGTGCATTTTCAGTGTTTTGAGGGATATTTAGTGACTATTTTAGAGGTTACTGTTGGTCAAATTATACAAATCATGTGTCTAATTTTTTTTAGGCTACATGCAGATATAAACACCTATTTTACACGAAACATGTTTTGTGAATACTTAAGATGTGCTTTGGTGCTCTAGAACTGCCAGTTTCAGACTGTTCAATGATATTTTTTTAATGGCATTGATTGGCGTGATTATGAATTCACATGAATCGTTATAGGGGGGGTCAAATGTATATTTATATTATACATTTTTAATTATTAATATTTAAGATATAGATTAGAGATTAGAGAAAGCCATTTCTTACTATTAAAGGGCTGACCCCCCATACATTTTGTTTTGATGTCTTTCAGGGGGGATCAAGCGTTAATTAGGGGGGTCAATCCCCCTAAACTCCATGTAATTCTCAACATGTCCCTAATGCCACCTCAATAGAATATTTAGTGACTGACAAAAGGGGAATGTTGATTCCTGTGATATTATGAGTGCCTTGTAATAGATCACTGAGGCCTTGGCTTCCATAGTCATTTTTTATCATATGGAATGAAACTCAAATGTAAGTAAAAATTGGCAGAATAGAGGATAGTTTTTAGGTGAAGAATCCCCTTAACTTAAATGACATCATTTGAAATCCAATAGAAGATAGTTTAAAGAATGTTGGAAACCAAATCAGTTCCTGTTTAATTTCCTTTGTATTTTTGGCCAATACAATGAAATTCAGTTGGAATGCTGATGTATTATATTCATAAAATATGCACATTTATATATATTTAAACCTATACATTCATACAATTTCTTTTCAGCTTAGTCCCTTTATTAATCAGGCGTCGCCACAGCGGAATGAACTGCACATATCCAGCACATGTTTTATGCAGCGGATGCCCTTCCAGCTGCAATCCATCACTGGGAAACACCCATACACACCCATTCACACACATACACTACGGACAATTTAGCTTACCCAATTCACCTATACCACATGTCTTTGAACTGTGTGGGAAACCAGAGCACACGGAGGAAACCCATGCAAACACGGGAAGAACATGCAAACTCTACACAGAAATGCCAACTGAACCTTCAAACCAGCAATCTTCTTGCTGTGAGGCAACATTGCTACCCACTGCGCCACTCTATATATTCAAATATAATATATCAAATGCATATTTATATCCTGCAATGCTGTGACACACTGCTCATGCATCTGATGTGAACATTCTTGTTTGTTAACATGGGCGGTGGAAAAAAAAACACTACTCTTAATGACACCACTTAATGTGCTGTAAAACAGGTCTTACATAAAATAATAGATTATAAAACAATATCATATGAGGACACTGAAGATGCACAAGCACACAATAATACACAAGCTTTTCATAAACACCATACAGTATACCTGTGTTTTCAGAATTGCTGAATTTGTTGTTTGAAATCCTTTTTCATATTAGACTTTTACAAATTAGAAGTTTGTCTTTTACTCATAGGAAGTGATTATCATGCAATTTCAGTCTATGAGAGGGTATTTTCTAAGTAAATTCCACCTTGAATAACTACATTGAACACTGAATGTAATCTCGCTTTTTCAGTGAACTCGCTCTCTTCCAAATCTCCAAAATTTCCATAAGGCATGTAATTTTGGGAAGAATATCACCGCCCATCTCTGAGCTCTGGAAAATCCCCGGCGGCTTTTTCACCAGGCCCGTCAATTGGATTTGTGCCCTACCATTGATTCTAGTACAAAAACCAAAACAGAGCTGAGCGATGGCAGCAATTCCACCAGAGCCAATCAGGGTGACAGCATTTGTTGTTGTTGTTGTTTGACTCTGCCCTGATAAGGGTGAGGGGGGAAAACACAGCACCGTCTGCATTTACAGCACATGTGATGAATCGCTTCTGCCACTTACACAGATTTCCTTTCACAGAAGGTCAGGGATCAGCTTCTTTTGTGCAAAACTCTTTTTCTCCTTGCAAGTTGGCACCTCACACACAGAACGGCTGCTTGGCTCAATGACTCATGTGTGACATTACGATAACATTTAGACGTTGTTTTCTTGGGTTTGGTTCCTTACTCCGTTTTGGACAAAGACTTGATTTTAGGCGGCAAAAGTTCACTCGTTATTTACTGGCAGGCCAAACAATGAGCAAATTAATTATGGGAAACCCAGATGTGATACGGTTGTTTTGGGGCCATGTAATAAAATTTGTGCACTTGTCATATTTGGTAAATGCGCATTTGCTTGTATTTGAATATAGCTGTAATTAGTGTTTCTTTGAATCCTGCATCACCCAAGGGCTCTTTGATTGGCGTCTCGTCACAGGGTTTTGTAGCATCAGCAGTGTAATTAAAAAACATCTCCCACTCGTTTAACGGATTAATAGTCTTAATTATTTATGCTTCTATTCTCAGCCCAAAATGATGCTAATGTCCCAGTGCACCATATGCCCCAGATTTATGGGACATATTCACTTTTTACTGGCTTTTGGGTAACAAGCTCATGTGTGAAGCTTGTCCTTTAGTCACTTTCAAAGGTGACTGTAATGTAGGAACTAAAAGATAAGCACAGACAGACAGACAGACAGTAAGATAGATCTCAGGTCGATCTTAAATAAAAATAAATAGAGACTTGGAAAATGTTGAATATTGTCAAAGTGCTAAAAAAAGTAAAAAAAAATATATATAAATACATAAGGTCACTTTATTTTAATGGTCCGTTTGTTGAATTTAAGTTACATTGCATCTACATGCCAACTAATTCTCATTAGATTATAAGTAGACTGTTAGGTTGGGGTTAGGGTTATTTGCAAATAGGGATGCATCGATATGGATTTTTTGGCCGATACCAATAACGATAAATCTTTAGATTTGGAGGCAGAAAACCAATAATTAGGCCGATAAATATAAATATTTAAAAATTTTATATTTTTGTACAGTGAACAACTGATTTTATTTTAAAAACTTAATAAAAGTTTGAACTGATCTTAGAATAGCCTACTTAAAGCAAAAAAGTAATCATTTCAAAATTGCAAAGTGAGTATATACATCTATATTCATGATTTCACATAAATCAGCATGCAAAAAATAAATTATTTTCTTTTCTTCATAGCAAATTAACAAGAAACTTGACTGTTGCATAACAAATAGCTTAAATGACAGAATTGAATTAAATTAACAAACAAGTTTAATAAATATATGTTAAATAAAATGAAAACAAAAATGAAAGAACTAAGAACTGAAACCAACTCAAATGTTCTTGAATAAAAAGTGTTACAGTAATGTACAATTGTTAGTCATTTGACACTTTTATTACTGCACTCCCGCAGGGTTCTTTTGTGCTTACAAGGCAGGCAGTTCTGTACAATTACGTAATCTATCGGCTTGGACAATAAAAATAACATTTTCAGCCAATATCAATATGGCCGCCAATATATCATGCATCCCTACTTGCAAAGTTTCTTTTCATAGAATTTCAAAGTCAGTTAAATGTCTGTTTGATAGTCATCAAATGGACCATCAAAATAGTGTTTCAAGTATAAAATATGAAACATTATAATGCATAAAAATGAGAAATAATAATAATATGCAGTGATAAAACAAAAATGCTAAAAAGCATTCAGTGCTTAAAGTCGTTCAAGAATTATTAACACAATTTTTGCATGTGACAGCATTTAGGGCTGCATGATACAGTTGAGTTCAGCAATATTAATATTTCTTACTCTAGAGAAATGCTATTTTATTTTTTACATCATTTATGTAATTATCATAATAAAATAAACAGCACAAGGCACTTTATTTAGTTTATTTAGGTACTTCTACATTTTCTACGTTTGTTTGTAGCTAATATTTTTTTTAGATTTTGTTCTATTTTCTATTGCTATATTCTTCATATCTAAAGTTTTGAATATTTTATGTTTGGTCTTATTTTCTATGGCTATAACTTTCATTTCTATATCTAAAATTGTCTGTGTTTTTACTTTATTTATATTATTCTCATTTTTTTAAGGTCACAGGCAGTAGTATAAGCATTTCACAGCATATTAGGGCGTGCCAACGCAATCTCATGGCAATTCGTAACTTTTTGATTTAGTGGCTAATGTCTATGAATTCATACAAATCGTACAAATTTGTACAATCGTACAAATTAGTACGATTTGCTCATCACCCAATGACGGTTGGGGTTAGGGGTGGGGTTAGGTGGCACGCCTCCTTTTTAAAATCGTACATTTTCGTACAACTGAACTCGTATGAATTTGAACGAATTAGCCATTAAACTGACAAAACGTAAAATACTTACGTTTCCTCTTGAGATAAGGCTGGGCGTGCTCACACTATGCTATCCGAACCGTGCCCAGGCCTGTTTCCCGGATCGTTTGAGAAGTGAATCGGGCTCAGGCACGGTATGAGTGCAAGCGTGCCTGAGCCCGAAACTGAAAGCGAGACGTGACTTTTAAGGGACTGTTTCATATGGATTAATTAATCATTCATACTGTTTAATGAATGCAATGAACATCGTAGTTTATTAAAGATGCTAACCCCTCACTGTACGACAGCTGCGCCTTCAGCAAACCTCCTAATTCCTGCAGCACGAGGATGATTGTTTATGAGCGTCAAAAGTGGCTGATCTGTTCTGCGAAATATTAGACTGCGTGTCACCGCATATCAAACGACAAAAACGATATAACTAAAGAAATCTCCACTGTGCTGAGCGAGAGCGCTTACTGAGCAGCGCATCATCGATGACGTAAGCGTGCCCAGGCCCGAATGTAATGTGAGTGCGGGCCATCGGGGGAGACGGGAGGGGGGACAAGCATGCTTTGGCCTGGTTCAAGGCAACTGTACATAGTGTGAGTACGGCCTTAAACTGTGTATGTGACAAATAAAACTATAATTTAACATTTGAACAGGTAATATATATTTTTCTGATCAAATTAAATCTAATTCAAGCTTTAAAATAAACTGTCAAGGTGCAAACAAGAACTGGGAATGATTCCACAATAAATGCACACCGGCTGAAAAAACAAATCCATTTCTCACATTTTGTTGTTGTTGTTGTTGTTGTTTTAGTTTTTTATTTTACTTAATTTTACATTTACTTTAATGAGCAACTAAATGGATTTTAGACACAAACAACACATACACCAAACAAATCCTACTTTTTCATTATTTACATTATGAATTCTGCAGTGATTCTCTCAGTCATGGCTCTCAGTTACTTTCTCTGGCACTCCTTGCTTCTAAGAGGCTTGTAGAGTCTTTTTTTATTTAGAGTGTCACCTCTTTAAACCTCAAATCTTTACCTCTTTGATTCCTTTCTGACTTTTTTTGTTTTGGGAATGTCTTACTAAGTCAGTTTTAATCTCATAGTCATGTGCAGTCTGTTTCTCTGAAATGCTTTTTTACATTCATGGGCAGTTGTGCACTAATGCATGACTGAAGGACTTTAATGTTTGACCTCACTAGCAGTCCTGTTTTCCAGACAGGAACAGAAACTTTTCCAAAACATTCCAAAAGAAATAAATTCAGCTTACTGTAAACTAATATAATGTTCCTTGTTGTTTTTCATATGCCGCATTCAAGAAATAGACACATGAAAAATAATTTCTTAATATGTTTTTTTTTCTTGTTGAGTGAATCGACTACAGGTGATTTTTAATAGACTGTTTAGTATAGCTGTACTGCTATTGGGAAAATAAATAAGAGAACAGTTTCTCAATTTCTTTTATTTATGTGTATGAGTAAAATAAATAATTTTTAAATAAATGTTGTTTTAGTAAGTAAATTACTGATCATTTATATCCATTTTGAATTACCAACTTCAGAGAGAATATATCAATATTTAGTAGAATAAACCTGATTTTCAATCACAGCAAATGAAAACATTTGCCATTGCTTGATATTTTCTGGAAAACCCCTAAATGACAGTGTTGTGTTTTAAATGTAATCTAATAGGTTTATGTAATAAAACAAATATTAACGTTTTACTTAAGCACATAGCTAGTAAAATTTAAAGCAGTCCCCTAATTCTCGCTGTGTGTATATATTCGGCAGTTTTTCAATCAGTAGTTGTAAATGTTTAATTTGTTGACTACAGTAATCTCATGTGTCACCTGTTTATGCTTTCCAGGCAGGTAAAAGGTGTGTAACACATGTGATTGGTGGAGGTGTGAATTGATCCTACATACACACACACACACACTTGCACCTGTGCTGTTGCATAATGGCGTTACATTGGCCTTACATCACACTGGTGTCCTGATCACTTATTTGCGATGCTCCTTTGAAAAGAGGCCTGTGAAATGCTGGTATCAGGGTAAATAATGAGCTTTTGTTTACCGGATCCTGATATTATCTTTGAAGTCTTTGTAGTGTGTGTCCATCTGCCAGCAACAGACTGAGGGGGAACCTCAGCTCTTCTTTTGGCCCTCATTAACACTAACTATATTTGGTTCAGTAATAGTTTATAATAGCTCCTACAACTGATGTAAAGTGTGTACTTTTCAAAGAACGTGTAAATGTATTAAGTATGGGTGAAAATCATGTTCACTGTCCTTCAGCGTTTCAGAATCATTTGTTTAAAAAAAAACGTACTCTGACCTGTTTATTGAAATATATTATATAGCTTGTAATATTGTAATGTGTGTTGAATTAATAAAAATATATTGCTGATAAATGAAAAACAAGCACAATTGCTTAGCACAATTGAGGACACCCCATTTATTTGTTTATACCAATTTCTCAGTGAGTAGAGGAAATATATTTTGGTGTATTTGAACGAAACAGATTTATTAAACAGATATATTTATTAAAAAAACAAATTTTTCATCGAACATCTTTAGAAATATAAAGATAATACATTTAAATTCATGCAAAATACTGCTACAGTTAATTTGTAAGATCCAGATTTGGCTTCAGAATTGCCTAATCTAATATACAGTTGAAGTCAGAATTATTAGCGCCCCTGTTTATTTTTTTTTTCCATATATATATATATATGCACAAATATAATATTGTAAAGCATCCTATAGAAAATATTAATTTACTAGTGAGGTTTGTGAGGGGTGTACTCAAATATGCTGAGCACTGCATACATCTGTAGTATACTTTTATTCTTTTTAATGGCAAGACATACCTTTCTTAGAGTGTTATAAATGAGTGGTTAGTGTTTTATTACTAACATTGTTAGTAAAAGTAGTATTTGTTTATCATATAATTAAAATAAATATCTGCTTATCTGTATTAGCCAGAATTTGAATGCTGTTCACATCCATCATCAGGACCTCAAATACTTTTCTGTATATTGTCTTTTTTTATATATGTAATTTAGATGCATGTTGTCATCATGTAATCTGTCCTGGATTTGATTTCAGCGAAAACTCCTATATATTTGGGTATTCTATATTTTACATATCTTACATGTCTTATTAACGTTTATGGTTATGGTTTTATTCACTGTAAAAAATGCAGACAATTCATTCATGTTGTCGAATCGATTTAGTTAACCTAATAAATTTAAGTGGATTGAACATAAAACAATAAATCTTCAAAAAGTTACTCCAAGTATTTAAAAATTTATCCATAAAACTTGTGTACTGTACATTCAAAAATTATTATTTGCTGCTTGTTTAAACTACTTATTTATAATGAGCTGAAACAACACAATTCTGGAGGGTTTTTGGGCACAACTTAATTGATTTATGCTCAAACCACTTTGTCAAAACGAATAAGTTAATCGATAAAAAAAATAATAATAAGCTTAATCGATTTGTGTTGGGACAATATGAAGGAATTGTGTGGAACCCAACATTATTCACAGACTTCTTTGCTACTTTCACTAGAAAAGAATAACATGTATGGTCAACAAGTTTCACCACATATTATGCCAATTTTGTAGATGAGCAGCGTGGCAGACCTAGCACTAATCAGTTTGTAAGTTTAGCTGGGCAAACTTGCAGTATATTTTACATGACACACATTATCTCATTTACACACACACACACACACACACACAGAGCTGGCATGTCATAAGGCGGATGTCCACTCCTCCACCCGGGTAGTGTGTAAGTCAACACCACCCGCAGGAAACGCTCAACGCCACACATGAATTAGTGATTGACACATCCTCCTGTTACACCAAGTTCGACTTCAAAACAAAGCCTGTTTGTGTGTGGGAACAGATGCAGTCATACAGTTGAAGTCATAATTATTAGCCCTCTTTTGAATATTTTTTTCTTTTTAAAATATTTCACAAATAATGTTTAACAGAGCAAGGAAATTTTCACAGTATTTCTGATAATATTTTTTCTTCTGGAGAAAGTCTTATTTGTTTTATTTCGGCTAGAATAAAAGCAGTTTAAAATTTTTCAAGAAGGTCAAAATTATTAGCCCCTTTAAGCAATTTTTTTTAGATAGTCTACAGAACAAACCATTATTATACAATAACTTGCCTAATTACCCTAACCTGCCTAGTTAACATAATTAACCTAGTTACGCCTTTAAATGTCACTTTAAGCTGTATAGAAGTGTCTTGAAAAATATCTAGTCAAATATTACTTACTGTCATCATGGAAAATATAAAATAAATCAGTTATTAGAAATTAGTTATTAAAACTAATATGTTTAGAAATGTGTTGAAAAAAATCTTCTCTCCGTTAAACAGAAATAGGGGAAAAAATAAACAGGGGGGCTAATAATTCAGGGGGGCTAATAACTCTGACTTCAGCTTTGTGTTTATGTAACACAAAAAGTCAATGGAAGAGAACACAAACATAATATAAGTCAAACTGAAAAAAAAGAATTGATATAACAATTTTTGGGATTTATTTGGATAGCCGTTATTAAAGAATATTTTGCTGAGTGTGTTTTTGTCCCTGCCATGAATAAATAAATAAACCCACTAAAACCAGTAATAGGTGGCATTAAGTTCTTGTTCTTGTCTTGTAGGGATCGTTCACCCATAACTGACAATTCTGTTATCATTTACTCATCCTTCATTTGTCACAAACCTGTTTAGGTGTTTTTTTAACATAAACATAAACACAAAATAATTTTTTTTAGGGAAAAAAACAGAAACTGATAACCATTGAATTCCAAAGTATTTGTTTTTCTCACTATGAAACATTCTTCAAAATATAGATCTTTTTATGAATGTGTTCAACAGAATAGAGAAACCCATAAAGCTTTGGAACCACTTTAGAGCAAGTAAATGGTAAATAAATTTATGGGTGAACTATTTCTTTAATGAGTGAATCATTAAATCAATCGTTCAAATGATTCGTTTAGAATGTCTGATTCATTAATAAACAAAACAAGAGACTTTATGAATGAAACGCTAAATGATTTTCTCAATTGATTTGTTCAAAAACAGATTTATTCTGAAACAAAACACTGTAGTGCACAATGCACAATGTTCTCCAATTTTGTTTGGAACTGTTTTCAATTGCAAAACAGATAATATTGTGTCTCAAATGCAACTCGCTTAAGTATTCATAGAGTTTATGCATTATTTCAACAAACAACAAACAGATTTTCAGGAAAGTGGCACTCTTGCTTGTTTGATATTCTTGAACTTCTGGACCTTATGCTTACATTTATGCAAGTTTTGTTTTTTATATCATCAGTTTAAATGCTGAATAAAATATAATATACTTGAGGCCAATACTTGAATTTATATTAGAAAGCATAGCCTTTATATCTTAAACAACCCTTAAAAGATAGTTAACACACACACAAACAAAATAATCATTTATATTATATTGTTTTGTGTTCAGAAAAAAAAAAGAAATTCATTAACATTTGAACCGTGTGAGTAAACGATGAGGTCATTTTCATTTTTGGATGAAAGGTCCTTTTAATTTGATTAATCCCACATCATCAAGGCACACGGAGCATCATGTTGGTTAAATCTAAAACCTACTTTAGTATCTTTGAAGGAGCCATTTGTTTAGTTTTCTTCCTGTCACTGTTCTCTCTTTACTTTCTCCATCACCATACTGAAGGTCACACTTCATATTTCACCTCAACGCTTCTGCCTAAAACCATTTACATCAGCGCAGCTACCTACTGCTTTCTACTTCTAGGGTACATAATAACATAACACAATGCTTAAAACATGCAAAGAATTGTGAAATTTCATGAGGATTTCAGGGTTCATACTGTGTGGAAATCCTTGAAATTGCTTTAATTTTAATCTAATGTTTTCAAGGTTTTGAAAGTGGATTAAGTGCTTGAAACTGCTTTAAAATGTCATTGTGTTGCTTTCATAATAAGTTCTCTTACTAAATTGGTAATGATAATTGTTTTAATCACTTTTTAATAAAAACCTTAATAAAGAGAACAAGTGACAGTAGTTCAATTGTCGGGTTTAGGCCAAACATGCAACCATTTCTTTCCCTTAGAATACTATACTATACTATACTATACTATACTATACTATACTATACTATACTATACTATACTATACTATA
>CAIGQZ010034880.1:13292822-13316321 GCA_903798205.1 Danio tinwini
TACTATACTATACTATACTATACTATACTATACTATACTATACTATAACATAACATAACATAACAAAACAAACATATGATATAATGTGATGAAACATGTATATGTATGTAATTTGCCACACCTGTAAAGTTCTGAAAAAGTTTTAAAATGCTCCTGAAATGTGCTTAAAAAGTGTTCAAATTTGACTTTAGGAAGGGTTAAATAACCCTGGGTTTAGAATAGACATCGAGTTCTTTTTTATGAAAACTCATTATTGTAGTAATGAACTGTGTTTGAGTTCTAAACTGAGTTTGTTCTCTTTAGGAGCGGTTTGAGGCTCTGTTCAGGATCTATGATGATCAGACATCCTTCCAGATGTTCAAGAGCTTCAGAAGAGTTCGCATCAGCTTCAGCACTCCAGAAGCGGCTGCACGGGCTCGCATCGAGCTCCACGAATCGGATTTCAATGGCACTAAACTGAAACTCTACTTTGCACAGGTCAGTGTGCAAATGCTTGCTTTGGTTTTTCTGTATATGGATAGTTCATACAGAAATGGAAGGTCTCCTTCATGCTGTTCTGAATCATAGTGGGTCTAAGGGCCTTCAAACTAACACAAGACAACCAACAACACAGTCATCAATCCATGTGACTTGTGTATTATATTCGTATGTATACTATACTCAAGGTAGATTTCCAAACAGTCAAAAAAATTGTAAAAAGTTTGGTTCAAATACTTAAAATATTATTACAACTAAAAATAACCATTCTTATTCTAAAACAGATTATATTTGCAGTTCTAAGCAGTCAGACAACTTTTTTTAGCATCTTCAGTGTCATATGATCCTTCAGATATAATTTTAATAGTCTGATTTGTTGCTGAAGATACATTAATTATTATTATAATTATCAGTTGAAAACAATTGTGCTGTCTATTATTATACAATACACATATTATACAACCATAATAATTGTTTGATGAATGAATAAAAAGTTTAAAACAACAGCATTAATTATTTCCTTCAGCTTAGTCCCTTCATTCATCAGGGGTCGCCACAGCGGAATGAACCGCAAGCATTAATTACATTGTTTTTTAGTTTTTTTTATAATTAACGCTCCGGTTACTAAGGTAACTCTCGTTCCCCGAGGGGGGAACGGAAATGCTATGTGGAAAAACTTCCACTATGGGGATTTCATTCAGAAAGCCAATCATCTAAAAGAGTATGTAAACAGGCCAATGAAATGCCAATAAGTTGGCAGCTTCAGATTGCGCACCTGATGCTCCTTGCAATCAATTTGCTATAAGAGCACAGCACGCGCAAAGCCAAGCATAATTTTTTAGCAGAAGTGACTTTCACCTCAACAACTAAGGGGCAATCATTATGGCGAAGGAACATAGCATTTCCGTTCCCCCCCTCGGGGAACGAGGGTTACCTTAGTAACCGGAGCGTTCCCCTTCGGGAGGGGAACTTCAATGCTATGTGGAAAAACTTCCACTATGGGGAAATGTATGGAAAACGCCATAATGATTGAACCTTACCTTCGCCCCCAATGAGAGGTTTGCCAGGCAAGAGAGAGCGTGAGCGCACACCTGCATCACCATCACCGGTCTTCCAACGTGTTCCCTGGCCCTTACTTATCCCACTTCAACAGAAGATTTACGGATTTAGATATATTTTTCGGGAGTCACAAATGCAACTAGATAATTTCTAGGAATTTAATAGTTTAATAGTTAAACAGTACGTTGGGAAGCGTGCAGTCCCGATAGGGAGGACGCTGCAGAGGCCACCTGCTATCCAAGTGGGGAGACTGGTGGCAAGAGAGTATATGGACTAGCCCTGAGAAGGGGGGAGTACGCATATGAATATAACATGGTTAGCGGTGAGGGAACACACGGGTCCATCTCTGAGTGGGGACTGCACCATGGCAGTATAAGCATATGGGATCGCCTAGTGGGGATCACACATAGCGGGCACCTATACCCAGAACGCGGGCTGACCAGCGGGCATACCAACAATGTAACGGGCCATCGCCTGACTCCTCCGCTGGGTCAGATGCTGGGGGCCTCGGAGGAATATCTGCAGGATTCGGCAAGCAGGGAACTTTACTGACAGAGTGAATAAACGCACATATCTCAGTGTTAGAGAGAATGGCGCAGCAAGCATTTTACAACACCTAACCGAATTTCTCATTCCCGAGAAAACAGATCCTCTGCACGGGGGCGAGTTTGCGTGAGTTTGGGGCGAGTTTGCTCTTTTCTCGGTTGACCTGAAACCTCAATAGATTGAGGTGCTGGTGCACGTTGTCCCTGTGCATAATCAATTACTCCCACGAATGGGCTAAAAATCAGCCAGTCGCCGAGAAAATGGAGTATGCGGATGCCCGCAAGCCACAGGGGCGCTAGGGCACCCTTCGCAAGCTTGGTGAAGACTCGCGGAGACAGAGAGAGCCTGAAAGGGAGGACTTGTACTGCCAGGCTTGCCTTGATGCAGACCACAAAAAACTGACGGTGACGTGGAGTATGGAGACATTAAGTACACGTCCTTCAGGTCTATTGCTGCAGACCAATCCCGAGGATGAACGCACCGGAGGAAGCGCTTCTGCGTAAGCATTTTGATCAGCAGCTAGAGCAGACAGCGGTTCAAAATGCGCAGATCTAGGATTGGCCGTAGCCCACAGCTCTTTTAGGTACGATAAAGTACAGGCTGTAAACCCGCTCTCCGTCTCGGCTGGAGGGATCGGTTAGATTGCATCCTTCGCCAGGAGGACAGCAATCTTCTCTCGCAAGACAGGCTGACCCTGGTGAGAAACAACCCCGTGAACTTGGAAGGCCATTCGTGAACTGAATCGCGTTGCCGAGTCTGATCGTGCGTATGAGCCACCGCAAAGGGCTGGGCCGCGCTAACCAGACAGGCAGAGCCCTGGCTAATGGACTCACCGCTACAATCGCTGACGTACCAGCAGTGGGGCAGCGCGGAGTGGGAGTGCTGATCTGGGGAGCACTGGGGCGAGAGATTCAATCTCACCTTACACCCAGACTCCAGAAGGGAGGGCTGGAGGTGTAAGAGAAAGGAGACCGTCCTCCCAGACCTCGTGAGTCACTGGCGAAGTGCGCCGGACCGCGGCTGTGTGGGCTCTGGCTCGGGAGGCAGAAGACCAACACGCTTTGGACGGGAGATGAGGCTGACTCCAGCAGAAGGAGGCATCATGCGGGCCCATGATGGTACTCTCAATCTGTGGAATCGACTCGTACTCCCTGGTTGCTTCACCATCAAAGGTGGTGAGGCGGAGGCACACACAGATCAGGCAGAGAAAGGTGCCCTCAAGACTGCGTGAGGCCACTGTGCACTTCCGGGAAGAAAGGGATGGGAGGCTAGAAGGTCTTGCCTTTTAATCCTCCACATACACTCATCTAGTCTGTCCGGCCGCAGGGTTGGGGAATAAACCATCTCCAGATCCACGACCGAAACAGCCCGGGAAAGTACGGTTATCATGTCTGTTTCAAGATTGGCCGCCTCCGCTTTGTTAGCTTTGGCTTTGCGCGTGCTGTGCTCTTATAGCAAATTGATTGCAACGAGCATCAGATGCGCAAGCTGAAGCTGCCAGCTCATTGGCATTTCATTGGCCCGTTTAAATGAAAATAAAATCTCTAGGCACAGACGTGTTTCTAGACAGGTTAAAAAAACAGCATTTTGACATTTGTTAAGCTGACATGCCATTTTATTTAGCAATGTGTACAGCAAAGGCACAGGTTGCTTCTGGGCTTTTTAAATATATTTTCTTCCTTGTTTGGAGGTTTATCTTTTTATAACACTTACAGTATTTGTTTTCTGTTACACACAACATATTTCTTATAGTATGTAGTTTTTATTAAAGCATTTTTAAATGTAATATAAAAAAACACAAAGGCATAACAAAAAGATACAATTAAAAAGTGAACATAATGCAAATAATTTTACTAGTGAATTAAACAAAAAGCAAAAATGTTTATTCACTTTAGGTTTAGTTCGTTGCTTCAATATATCTAACTCTACCTGCTTTTGACAGCTTTTCAGTGATCTGATCACTTTATCATTTCCACTCTTATATTAACATGCATTCTAGTGTCTTGTGACCACCTGTCTTTGCATTCCATCGAGACCCTTCCTCACTGTCTACATCACTTTAGTGCTCAGTGTGATGCATTTGAATGGACAAACCATGTGGATGGCAGCTATGGCTGTGACGGTATTGATTTTTTTCCCTTTCTTACCGCGGTTATGAAGCAACAAATAACACAGATTAGTGGTTTACCACACCCCCATACATCATTCGTCTGCTGTTGATGAAGAACTATATGTTTTACATAGTAGGAAAAACAATAGTTACAGGTTTCCAGCTCTCTTTGAAATATCTTCCTGTGTGTTTAACAGAAGAAAGATACCCATATGGGTTTGAAACAGGCAAAGGGTGATTAAAGGATAACAGAATTTTAGCTGAACTAGCCCTTTAATATAATCTTACTCCATTATGCACATCGATGTGCATAATGTGAGTAAATGTGAGATTTAATGTGAGAAACTGGTTTTATGAGAAACGTTACTCTTGCATTGCATTTATAACCTACTTTTGCTTTTCTGTACATAAAATACGTAATAAACTGTTTACAGAATTTGGTCTTTTTTTAATAGTCTATCTTAATGGATTAAGCCACATTAAATTTACCACCTTATTTGCTCTCAGAGGATAATGCCTAACATAATTTAATGCAGTGTATTTGTATTCAGGGTTTAACTACTTGCTTGTTTTTAACAAACTGTATACCGTATTTGTGATTATATAATATTTCATTAATGCATTATGCGTTAATCGTTTTTATGTCGCAATCCACAGGTCCTTGCGAAAACTGCACACTGTAAAGCTTGTGTAATGCACATACAACAGCGCAGGAAGCTGTGTTAATTCATTTACATTTAGAGGCTTTTGATCCTAGGACTGAAGACATTAGATTATGATGAACTATGATTATTGAACTTATCACACAACATATATGCACTACTGTATATTTCACCAGTAGAAAAAAAAGTATATGGTTAATATCACAGGCCAAATGGCAGCTACCATTTTGAATGCAATCTGTGTGTTTTGGTACAATGCAGAGAAGTATGAATAACCTTGTTTTTGCTCTACTTTTACACAATACAACCCATAATGATCACCTGTTAGGTCAACAGGCAGCGAGTACAGTAGGTGTGCTGTGGGTGGTCTTTTGTTGTTGTTTGAGTACATTTGACACTATATAAACAGCACCAAAAGGTGTTGGTCAAAAGTGGACAAAATGATCCTTTTAACCCCTGAACACACCTGTGCTTAGAGTCCTCCACTTGTGCATATCCAATCTGATAATAGCATCCAATAATGCATATTAATACCAAGTCTAAATAAAAGCAGTCACTGAAAGTTTGTACTCACTATAACAGGGGTGCCCAAACTTTTTCTTATGAAGGGCCAAATTCAAGCTTGATTGAGAGCTGTGGGCCTAAAGTAAATATAACAAACTGTATTACATTAAAGTTGCCATCTAATTTCCTAATTTATTTCATAATAATCATAAATAAAAAGAAAAATGACTTCAACCGTATTTACTAATGCATTCTAATTATTTAAAAATGTATTACATTACAATAAAACCATTAAAAAAAACCATTTTAAAAATCAGTGGCACAGTGGGTAGTGCTGTCGCCTCACAGCAAGAAGGTCGCTGGTTTGAGCCCCAGCTGGGTCAAGTTGGAATTTCTGTGTGGAGTTAGCATGTTCTCTCTGTGTTGCCGTGGGTTTCCTCCGGGTGCTCAGGTTTCCCCCACACGTCCAGAGACATGTGCTATAGGTGAATAGGGTAGGCTAAATTGTCCATAGTGTATGTGTGTGAATGAGGGTGTATAGGTGTTTCCTAGTGATGGGTTGCAGCTGGAAGGGCATCCGCTGCGTAAAACATATGCTGAATAAGTTGGCGGTTCATTCCGCTGTGGCGACCCCAGATTAATAAAGGGACTAAGCTGAAAAGAAAATGAATGAATAAATTTTAAAAATCCAAACACTGGAGTTCAATGCCGAATACACTAGTCATGCTGAACCTGCCATTGCCTTGATTTGCAAGCTGTTGTCTTCTGCTTTGTCCCCAATTCGTTAAGTGACAGTATGTACATTATTATTTTTTAAATCTGAGTCATTTACAAAATTTTATTGAAACATTGAGCTTTTTTGTAGCTCAACAATACAACAAAAAGGTTACATTAAAATAGAAATGAGAATCTCTGTTAAAGGCATTTCCCAAGCCGTCCAAATCATTCTCCCTCTGGCGGGCCAAATCAAAACGATACTCAGGCCCTAGTTTGGGCATCTCTGCACTATAACTTTATGAACCAAGAGAGTAACAGAAGAAGTTTGGTTCAATTAACACACTGCCTTTGACTTTGTTCTAGGAGAATTATGGGAAGCAGCATGAGCTGACATCTCAGCCTGTCAGTTTACTATTAGGTCGTCATTCTCCTCTCTCTGCGCTCTTTCAGCTGGGGATAATCACAGAACACACTGTTCTCAAAACATTATACACACACACAGGGTGTTTTTGTGAATTGTGGGGGTATTCCATAGGCGTAATGTTCAAACTATTTTCTCTCTCTCTCTCTCTCTCTCTCTGTGACTAACCATCATTTCTATTAATCATGTCAATTTAGACAGACACAATTATGTTTTACAATCATCATGTAGTATGTGTACTCTCCGTGTTTTACTGAGTACTCACAATGAGTGGACACATGTTTGTGTGTCTGGATCTGATCTGGGACACAGTGTTTCTTTGAATCCTGAAATAATAGCTCATTTCCGTCAGCGGGATGTAACTATGGTGCCAGTACTCCTTCAAATCGATTTGATCTGGAACTTGAACTGTGCTATATTTAGCTGGCAGGGTATATTTAGATAAATAGGAGAGCGAGAGTGGTTTGTTCTTACTGTTTGGTCTTCTTTTGTGGCCACAGGTGCAGAATTCAGGAGACGATGTGGACAAGGCGTACCTGGCTCCACCTCAGCCGGTCAAGCAGTTCCTCATCTCTCCACCTGCGTCTCCACCTGTGGGATGGAGCCAGAGTGAAGACGCCACACCTGTCATCAACTACGACCTGCTGTGTGCTGTGGCCAAACTGGGACCAGGTACTAAACACGTACACAAACATGAACACACAGGTTTATTTTTGTGAGTAGTGGGGACGTTTGACAGGTTTCCATTGTTTATGTACTTTACAAACTGTATTTTCTATTACCCTACACATAACCCTACCCCTTACAGGATACAGGTTTACTTTACTACTCATTCTGTATCATTTATAAGCTTTCACAAGATTTAGTTCACCATCTCCTTGTAATATCTATGCCATAACGATATCATTTTACACATTTGTGTCCTGATATGTCAAAAACATGCACACACACCCGCCAATGTTTGTACTGCTGTCTTTGTGGACACTTTCCATAAGGTATTTTTCTATCCCACACCTAGCCATAAACCACACTGGCACAGATTAGCATTTTTGATACATTCAGATAAAGATAATTACTGTAGGTGTTTTTACTGATTATATTATATTAGTAAGGTGCACACACATGCATATTATATAAACATATGCCACAAACCCCCACACATAACAAACAGTCTGGGTTAATATGTGCAATCATCTGTCCTAACTGACTCAAACTACATTTTCACACTAGCCGTGAAGAAACACAACACACATGAACTTCTGCAGATAGAACTCCAGAAGCATTCACAGTAAAGTATGGCAGTCTTAAATGGATTGTTCACCAAAGAATGAACATTTACTTATTATTTACTTTCCCTCAAGTGGTTCCAAACCTTTATGAGTTTCTTTATGAACTCTTTATTTAAAAAAACAAAAAAGAAGATATTTTGAAGAATGCTGAAAACCGTTGACTTCGTTAAAACCGTTGAAAAAAATGCTGTAAGCGTTGACTTCAAAAATAGGACAAATAAGTACTATGAAATGAATTATTACAGGTTTTCAGCTTTCTTCAGTATATAGTTTTTGTGTTCAACAAAGAAAGAAACAGTCAGGTCTGGATCAAGTTTTGATTTATGACAGAATTTTGAGTTTTGGATGAACTATGCCTTTAAATTGACTGTGCGAACAGGATGTTTGTAACAATCTATTAGACTACTTTTGGTGACATGTTTTCATGATCAAAAAGTGTGTTTTGTAAAGTATTGTTATTTAATTTAGGACATTATAGTTAACTAAAACTAGTTCATCATGAAACTTAAATAAAATAAAGAAGTTAAGTAATCTTTTAAAAGATGCAAATAGATAAATAATACTGTACCAAAAATTTACTTCAGCTAGTTGACAAGCACAATATATGCCATTTCATTAAGTTTAACCTAAAACTGGAATAATTCAAACTAAAACTAAAACATTAAATTGGTTGTTAACCAACAATGCTTGAAAACAATGCTCCTAAAAAATGACAAAAGCACACAACCAGATCATTACAAGTACAAAAAAAGGAATCTTAACCTAAGATGAAAGAAGAAAATATAAATAATTAATAAAAACCACTGCAGTTATTTAATTTTACAAAAGTTCCACTCCTGCACTACCTTTCAAAAGTTTGAGATCAGAACATACACTCATCGGCCACTTTATTAGGTATACATGCCTTGTATCAATGTTTTAGGCTGGTGGTGATGGTGTAATTGTGTGGGGGATATTTTCTTGGCATACTTTGGGCCCATTCGTACCAACTGAGCATTCTATCAATGCCACACCCTGAGTATTGTTGCTGACCATGCTAATCCCTGTATGACCACAGTGTACCCATTTCCAGTAAGATAATGCACCATGTCATAAAGCGAGATTCATCTCAGACTGATTTCTTGAACATGACAATGAGTTCACTGTACTCAAATGGCCTCCACAGTCATCAGAACTGAATCCAATAAAGCACCTTTTAGATGTGGTGGAATGGTAGATTCGCATCATAGATATGCAGCCAACAAATCTGCAGCAACTGCGTAATGCGATCATGTCGATAAAAACCAAAATCTCTGGGGAATATTTCCATAGATTGAATCTATGTCATGAAGGATTAAGGCAGTAAAAAGGTACTAGTAAGGTGTACCTAATAAAGTGGCCAGTGAGTGTACTTGTAATGTACTTTATAGAAATGTTTTGCTAGGCAAGACTAGATTTCTTTGACGAAAACTGTAAAGAAATTAAAGTAACTTTTATAGTGTAATTTACAATAAAATCTAATATATGTCAAAATGCATATATTGAAAATGTAAAAATATTTAATGTAACCATGTCATTTTTGAGCAACTTAATGCATCCTCAAAACTTTAGAGTCATAGTACAAGTATGCAATGCTTATTAATGATTTTATAAACATTATTACAAATTTGTACTGACAAAATCAAGAATTTAGTGTGAGGAGCTTACAGATTTGGAAAAGGTTGAGAATTCTTGATCAAATTAGCTATCTATGACATTTAAAATGCAACTCTGAGGTATGTTACATATATTTTTGAGCCACGTTTGCATCCATGTTAACAGATACCACCCCCCCCCCCTCTCTCTCTGTCTTCCCATCATTTCCTAGCATCTTTCTTTTTTATTATTGTATTATGGCATGCTGTATTGTAAGATATTGTTTTAGTTTAGTTTATATCTGTTTGAAAGCTGAAAGACTGAAGTAAGTCAGAAGGGGCAGCAGTGAGCAGAAATGGACAGTGTGTGTCTGATATGTGCTGTATTTGTTCGCCCTCTGCTGGTGAATAAAGATTCATATCATCATCATCATCATCATCATCATCATCATCACCACACACACACACACACACACACACACACACACACACACACACACACCAAACAATCATCTCATTACTACAGCAGCCCTCTTTCTGTTTCTCAGTGTATGTTTGTGTGTTTATGTTTGTGTGTAGTGTGTGCTGAATGCTGCTGGTTTTATTACTCAATCATAAGGATGTACTATATATCTGTTTACAGCCAGGTCTAATCTTTTAATGGCCTTCAAATCTCCTATCTTTTGTTAGAGAGAGAACATTTATCTGGATTATTCAGTGCGCCTCAAAGCATCCCTCTGTTGTCTGAGTTCATCTTAATGTTTAGTGCCATGTTTTTATTTTTTCTGGGTTACTGATTTAATTATTATCTTGATGTTAATTATAATTAATTCTTCAGGCAAGCGTTGATATTATAGCAGCGGTAAGTCTGTAAGATCAGACATGCTCTGTGGTGGGAGCTTTTATTTGACAAACAGAAGCAGATCATTAAGCAGGTGAAAGTCCCAGGGTCATTCTTAGAAGAGCACCATGTAGAATTGATGATCATAATATTAAAAATCATTATTTATGTTTGTATATATCATCTCAAAATAACACCATGATGAACTAGAGACAAAAACTTAGTTTATTATTATTATTATTATTATTATTATTGTTGTTGTTGTTGTTTTAGAAAAGCACAATGTTACACTATTCTAAAAATAATATTTATTATTATTAATAAACAAAACAGATTTATTAAACAGATATATTTATTAAAATAATATTTTAATCACTAAACATATTCAGAAAATCAAAGATAATACAATTAAAAAACAATTAAAAAAAATGACAACCCACAAAATTTCAACAAAATGTTTAACATTTTTTGCTTCTCTTGATTTTTTCTCTTTTTTAAATTTGTATTTAATATTTTTCCATAACATGTAGATTTGGATGTACTAGTACCTAGACCGTTATCGTAAGTTATTGTATAGCTTACTATTAAAAAATATATATATTTAAAAGAGATTTGTGAGGGGTGTACTTGTATATGCTGAGCACTGTGTATGTATATATATATATATATATATATATATATATATTTATATACAGTTAAAGTACAGTTGAAGAATTGTTTTTTCTTTTTTAAATAGTTCCTAAATGATGTTTAACAGAGCAAGGAAATTTTCACAGTATGTCTGATAATATTTTTTCTTCTGGAGAAAGTATTATTTCTTTTATTTTGGCTATTAAAAAATATATATATATTAAGGTCAAAATTATTAGCCTTTTTAAGATTTTTTTTTTTTTGCAATTGTGTACAGAACAAACCATCGTTATACAATAACTTCTCTAATTACCCTAACCTGCCTAGTTAACCTAATTAACCTAGTTAAGCCATTAAATGTCACTTTAAGCTGTATAGAAGTGTCTTGAAAAATATCTAGTAAAATATTATGTACTGTCATCATGGAAAATATAAAATAAATCAGTTATTAGAAATGAGTTATTAAAACTATTATGTTTAGAAATGTGTTGAAAAAATCTGCTCTGTTAAACAGAAATTGGGGAAAAAAATAATTTAGGGGGGCTAATAATTCTGACTTCAACTAATTTTTTTATATATTATTTATATACACTAATTATAACATATCATTAGTATTTATTATACAAAAAAAATTTGCATGCAGTTCAACAATATGTTCTAAGACTAAACTGTATATTATCAGTATTAATATTAATACTTATTATTATTATTGCATTTTCTTCTATTACTAATGGTGGTAGTAGTACTAAAATAATATACAATATTAATTTTGCTTCTAGTTCAATATGGCATTTTCAAAGTCTACATAAATATACACTGTAAAAATATATATATATACACACTGAAGGAGACAAAAGACTTAATTTTGTATAGTAGTAGTAGTACTGAAGATGATAATAATCATTATCAGAGGCTATTTTATTAATTTTGTGGTAGCTATAAGTATATTTAACATCAGTTTTTACATCATTATATGTACAGTATTCTCAATGTAGAATATAAGAACAGAGAGGATACCTGCATGAGAAAGGTATCTTTGTAATTGTTGTCAGTATATCATAGGTCAACATTTAGGTGAAAGACAATGGAGGAAGTTTGTCCTACATACATTTTCCTGTCTCCGTTTCATCAGTCATCAAGTAGTTCACTTTTAACTGTAGCAAGTTTATAAAAAAAATTGGATTTGGATGCAGTCACAGTCTTTTTGTCCTGGAATGGAGCTCTTACATGTTTGAAGCTTACAGCGTGATGTTAAATACAGCAGATGTTCAGCAGGCTGAGTAGACCGTAATCTGTGCTTTATCTGTGTAGGTGAGAAGTACGAGCTGCACGCGGGTACAGAGTCCACTCCCAGTGTGGTAGTCCACGTGTGCGAGAGCGAAACCGAGGAAGAAGAAGAAGCTCGACCCAAAGCCAAGATAGTCCAGACCAGACGCCCCGACGGCCCCCCGAAAATCTACAACTAAACCCATCGCCTCACCGCACATGTTTCTCTCTCTCTCTGTGTCTCTTTCTCTCATCCAGAAGAAAGACACGCTTTATTTCAATAACAAAAAAAAACAAGCTAAATAAGACATGGATGGGTTGTGGATGGGTGCCCAGTGCACAGGTGACGCGTGTTGTTCTGAACGGGACTCGTGGACTGAACACACTGTCTCACCGCCGCCTCACGGGACAGATAGGGGGGACCATGAGCCTGCGACCCCCTTCTCACCATCATAGCACTTTCATCCCCTCATTTTAGACTCTTTGTACTTTAGCATTAAAGAGCAGTAATTGTATTTACCAGTTGTAGAAGTAGGTCACATGTAAACTTTGTTACGTTTCTCACTTTGGTTGATCATCAAAGGAAAAAAAGATGCTTTCAAAGAAGGATTTACTTTGCTTTCTCCATTTTATTCTCTCATATCGGTCAGGTTCGCTCATGCGGAGGTGCATTTTTGTCGTTCATAGCCTACACCATGCTAGAATGGGACGACGAGTCAAACGTAAAGAGAAAAGGTGATGACAGGAAGGTGTTTACGGAGTTAGATGTGTATTATTATTATTATTATTATTACTGTGTATTTGATACCACACATTTTTGCATGCTAACTGGCGTATTTTATACACTATATTAAAGCATATATCTGACCGCTGTCTTTCTGATGATTGGCTTTGGAAAGCAAAGAAACGGTCAGATGGACACTTCTGCATTTCTTTTTTTTGGTGTGTGTGTATTTGTACGTATAGCGCAACGTTCACTCGCAGGCCTGATAAATGAAAAGGGAAAAGCACATGTTTTGATTTATCTTCATCTTTTTGTTTCTTTAGCCTTTTCTGTTTACAGATTCTCTATTGTACAGAGATGACGCGTCAGAGTCTACACTGAGATGTGTTCAGATTATTGATTTCCAGAATGCTTGATCATTCACTTTAGTGTTTATTTCCATTGGCAGATCCAATCTTAAAAGGACAGTTCATCCAAAAATGAAAAATGCGAAATGAAAAAACGTTCTCAATTAAGTAAGAATCACTTTTTTATTTTGAGGAATGATTGATATCTCAAAGAACGTCACTTGTTTGGAATGACATGAGAGTGAGTAAATATTTTTGGGTAAACAATCCCAGATCTTTCATGTTTGTTCCAGTTTATAAACCTACACTGTGTTAATTCATACCAAAACGGTTTATATTGAAGGTGTGTTGTAGTAATAATGTACAGTCAGTAAGGCAGAACGCTGCTATTGACCAATCAGAGAGGCATGAAATAACCCAGGAAACAATTTTGTTTTTAATAAACATCTAATAGACATCTAAACATAGACAGCTTGGCTAAACGTGGGCTGGCAGTGAAAATCTAATAGACATCTAAGAATAGCCTAAAATTAGACTAGACACTTAATATGTGTAGTCATTCATTTCTGTTTATTTGATGGCTAGTCTAGTTTTGGCCTATTTTTAGACGTCTTTTAGATTTGCACTGACAGCCCAAATATAGCCTAGTTTTAGCCAAGACGACTATGTTTAGACGTCTATTAGACATCTATTAGACATCTTTAAAAAAAAAAAAATGCTTGCTGGGAAGAGACATTATAATCAGCCTTATTTAGTCACGTTCAAGTAAAAAAATGGATCAATTGCATTTTGAAAAGTCAAAAGAGCAACCATGCTATTCGTGTGACTTTCTCAATCGGCATGTGTACATGCAAAAAGATCTTAAGTGTTTTATTTAAGAGCCAATCCTTCCCTCCTTTAGTAAATAAGCTTTCAAACTTTTCCTTAATTTGGTAGCTCTGCATGCTGTGACTTCTGCATAGATGCAGTATTTCCCTGTTTGTAATCGCCGCTCTGAATGCAGCCCTTTTTTCTCCTGCCTGTGTTTCACCCTGACTATTCGGTCTACACCGGGACGAAAAAACATGGGTGAAAAAAAAAATTTGATAACCAGCATGAACACTTTTTTTGGACTGAGTTGAAGGAAGATGTGAAGTATATGGAGCAAAATTTGTACTGAACTGTTACAGATAAGCCTGTCGTCGGCAGCGTAATGTATTGATATTTTTTACTGTCTTTAAGGCTGTTGTTGCAGTTGCTTCGTATTAGTAAAAAAGAAAAATCTCCTTTTTTTAATGAAAGATGGTCAGTTTTATCACTGTTGCTGTTCTGTTTTGATATAGGTATCGTCTAGTACTGTAACTGTAGTTCATTACCCGTGAACACAAAGCAATAATTTACAGTTATATGTCTGTGTCCTGTATGGAATGGGGTTTGTTTGTTTTGATTTAGTTTGTTTTTTTGGCTGAGGTGTTTCTCTGACTCTTAGCTTGCTTATGTTGGTGTAAATATGATTGTTATTTGTTTCTCATTGGCATATAAATATATAAATTGAAAGTATATATAAAGAACTGATTCCTAAAAGCAGTTGTACTGTGTTTATTTCACTCGAGTAGTTTCGTAGATGACTGAAACGTGTGCATTTAGATTCACTTATCCCATTTGGGCTCAAATGTTTAAAAATGGTTTCATGCATGAAACCTTGTTAATAGTGTCCTATATGAACATGGTTGGCATTTTTTGTCTCCAGGGTTTTGATTAAACACATTTATCATGTTTAAGATTAGAAAACCCTTTAATATAAACACCCTGGAAATAATCTAGTTTAATGAATATGAAAACACAAAGAACTAATCAATTTCCCCCAAAATTTACAGACAAATATTACAAATATTGTAATAATTAATTATTTACCAGTCAAACCCCGCGGACCCGGTGGTGGGTCCGGTAATGTCATCGACTTCCTCTTTCATTTTTAAAGGTTGCGGGTTGCGAAACACACCAGAAGTGGCTCAGTTTGAGCGTGTAAGCTATGTTTTATGCACATATGCATCACTTCAGTTTTTATTTTACTGTACAAAAGTTATTTACACTTAAATACACAGTATATTGGATACCCGAGCTGGGTATTGAACATTGGTTTATTTTCATATTTTATAGTCATAGACAAATTTTTATACAATGTTATGATGCCTAAAATTGAAAGGAGATAAAATAAGTAATGTAAACTCATGTTCCTATAGTTATTATCATGTAAAACTAAGCAGAAGCAAATATGTCCTATTTGATATCAATGATCAAAAAGTTATTTCCCCAGTATTCAGTTGAATTGCAATAGTTTTGTCATATCACATGATAGAGATAAAGTTATTTTTCCTAGTGTTTGCTGCTCTCTGCTGGTTTTAAGCAGAACTGTCTGGAGTAGCCAAATTCTCTAAATAGATAATCTACACCCTTTCAAAAAATCATTTGAGAACAAAAAAATAAAAAAGTGCCCAATGTTGAAGTGGTTCATCATAAAACAAAAAACATATCAAATATTATTTATTACTTTCAGCAGTTTCTTATGTAAATTCAAAGGGTTTTCTATTCAATTACACTGGATTTTTTTCATTTCTAACAATGCATTTGGATATGGAAGGCTTTCAAAACTTGGTAGGCGGAAAATACGTAAAAAATGGTATAGCACCTCTCATCAGTTGGAATACAATAACTTTTGCATATATTATGGTAGAGACATTTTTCATTTTTCCTATGATTACAGACATGTGCAAAAACCACTAAAATTAATTACAGCAACATAGACCACACAGAACCTAAAAGGTACAGTATACTTTTAAATTTGAGTTTATAAAAAAAAAATACAAAAAGCGCATCTTTTTTAGGTGTTTATAATAACTCAGACAACATATACAGTTATTTTAAATACTTTCAATAGTGTTTTATGAAAATTCTAAGGGTTTTCTTCAAAATGATACAAAATTTTTGCATTTACACCTCTGCATATGGATTTGGGAAGCTTTTAAATTTGGGTAGGCAAAATCCAGGCGGAAATCCCAAAATAGCACTAGACTTTAAAAGGTTAATTAATACAAATATTAAATATATTAAAAAATCTACAGTTTTAATGTCTTATTTCCTACACAGCAAAATCCCAAGAGTAAAGAGTATTTGGTCTCACACTACAGTTACAGCAGTCAAAGAAAAAAAATCAAGTCAAAAAGTAAAGTAAATACTGGTATATAGACAAAAGTAAATACACACCACAATGAGGACATCTAACAAAACAAGTACCATTTTCAGTGACTCTTACTTTTGTAGACATCTGACAGTAATAGTTAAATAGCTTAGTAAAAAATAAAGCTGCTGATTCTGTTTGTGGAGTTGCTTAATGATCCTGATGAGCTGAAATTTTGAGAGATTTGTTGAGTTTTCAGTTGAGTTCCTAAGGCCATGTCCACACGTACACAGGTATTTTTGTAAACAAAAAGTTTATTTTTTCTAAAAAAAACACAGACCCTGGTGCTTTTGGAAAACCTTCACCCAGACAAGTTTCAAAAATGTAGGTTTCAGTGACCTGATACTGCGTTTTTTGTGTAGAAAAAAAGCTGCAATTTAGACAATACCCATGTTTGTGGACAGCAAGGCCTAAGGTTGTGACTGAATTTGGTTGTAGTTTTCTGTTTTTCTTCAGTGATTCTGCTTTTTAACCGCAGGTGTTTATTATTCTCTGTTCACTCAGCACTTTAACTCTTCTCCAGTGTTATTTTAACTCTTTGTACAAGTGGGACCAGTGGGAAATGTTCATTTTACTTTTCTATTTTTAGGGTTTTGCTTGGTATCAAAAAAGTCTACTTTAATATAAAGATATCAGTTAAATGGTGAAAGTTATGTTTAGATGGGGTATTATGAAAGCAAAAATCATTAAACAAGACCAATAACCTTGATTTATTAATGGATTAACACATTATTCCCTAATTCCCCGTGATATATCTACTTATAAAGTACAGTATTTGCCCACCGGTAACTATAGTTGCCGCCTGAACATTTGACAAAGTATGGATGAATCTAGAGACCTTCATGATTATGTTGATATACATTTGTGAACAAAAAATCTTTTTTTGTATCATACATATTGCCTTTATTTTTGAGGGTTTGCATGCATTTTGCATCCTGAAATTAAGGGTAGGAAGTTGGTCTCATTAATTCCTTTTTTCTTTCTTGAAATCTTTTATTCGGTTGTTTGCTTGCATGTCATTGAAAAATTAAACATGAATAACATGTAGAAAATTACTCATAAAAGGAAAATGACAAATATGAACTTCGGCAACTATTGCCGGTGGGCTTAAATGGGTTAAGTCTGCTGTGTATCAACACTGGGTGTGAATGAAGTTAATAGGTGCAATATATTATTAGTGATAGATAAATAGGGAGTTGCAAGCAGGATATTTACAAAAGTTATGTGTGCGGCTTTCTCTTCCTCTTGTTCAAAGGAGCAGTCATGTATGAACCAACGCTGCATTTTTCTGTAATTTGTCTAAAACAGTACTCCATTTTTAGCCTCATTAATGTCACTCAATTTCAGACTGCTCAAGTTTATTTTTAACTTCTCAGTTTTACCTATTGTCAGATTTTTCCATTGTTAACGAATACTAGGATTAACTTTTAATAGAATCAGCTTATTTTGCATGTTTAAATCAGACAGTAAAAAGAGAAGTTCGGGACACACCTGATTTTTGTTTCTGCCTGTCAGCGAGGAGATCCCAGCCCAGTCTCCTGGGACACAAATACTGCTACAGAGATGCTAATTAAACAGGCTCTCGCATGTCCTGCTGGGAATTATTCACTACAGAAAATAAGGAGCTTGTGAATCACAGACAGTAGCTCTAAACAAGAATTACTACAAGAACTAGATCTACCAGAATTTTGAAAGCATTTGATATTATTATATTACTATATATACATGCATGCGCACACACTTACACTTACACACACACACACACACACACACACACACACACACACAGAGGGGATCTGATCATGTATACTGAAAACTGGATCTCTCAGTTTTTAATCTGAACACTGCAACAAATCGTGTTTCTCCATTTGACATAAGATTATTTAGCTTACACCATTGGCAGATTATTTAGCTTGTTTTAAGGAAAAACGTACTTAGTTTTGGCATATTATTTCTTAACTGTCTAGAAACGGCTTCTTGATTAGACAATATTTCGATATTTGGACTAGAAAGTTTATTTTTAACTTCTCAGTTTTACCTATTGTCAGATCGAAGACAAGACTTGTCAGGTAGTGTAGATTACCACTCTGGTATGTAAGTTATGTATAGGTTAAAATAGTTCTTACATCCAGTGTTGTGCTCATATTTATCATTATGTTTATTGATGTAGCACCATTGTCCTTTGAGACACAACATTTAATTCCACTGTATGTCCACACATGTAGTGGAATGTCAGTAAAGCTCAGCTTGACGGAATTGACCAATCAGCGTCAAGATCCTAGAAGAATTGTTGTTCAGAAAAAATATATATTTCTAAAGATTTTTTTTTTCTAGTGAGAATGATGACCAATAGGGTACATGAATTTGTCTCATAAATATGTATAAAAAATCATTATAAACTGATAATTCATCTTTTTCTTTTTTTGTATAGCGCTTATACAATGTAGATTGTGGCAAAGCAGCTTCACATGGAAGTTTATAGTGAATTGAAACAGAGTCAGTTCAGTTTTCAGTATTTAAGTTCAGTTCAGTGTAGCTCAGGTCAGTGTGGGTTAATAATCACTACTGAGTAGTGATTGCAGCTCTACAGATCCCGAACCATGCAAGCCAGTGGCGACATTGGCGAGGAAAAACTTCCCCAATTGATATATGATTTGATAATCATATATCAAAACAATGTTATACCAATATATCAATTTACTCAACTAGGCTATATTGTTGTCTACTCAAATGTTGTGTGGTTTTTGTAGTTTTAAGTGTTGCAAATGTCCAAGCACTGCTGTTTACTGTACATAATGTTATAAATGGTTTTGCATGCAAGTTAGAAAGTGAGTTTGAAAAGGGTAGCCACAATGTGATACAGACAATCAACAGCAGCTTATTCTATGTAAACAGTGTAATCTTGGGGCCGGATGTGCAACGACCTGAGATTGGTGACTGATTGTAGTTCAGTGTGAATTTGTGGCGTCATCTGTTTGCTGATGGTGACCAATGGAAACGCAGCATGACTTACAGCTTTTATCATCTGTGAAGCAGACGGTGAATGCAAGACACTTTAAACAACAATCTAATAGACTTAATAATTAATTAGTGTTTTATACAGGCATGCAAGTCTTTTGAAGGGTGAGAATTATGTAATGATGCTATTGTTGAAAGAAATAGTTGTCAAAAAATGTAGACTAATCTGAATGTTTTGCTATCAAAAATAGCCTATATTGTTTTACCAAGGGCTTTAATTATTAAAAGAAGTATTAAAATAGAAGAAGATTAGTTTAAAAAGCCCATAAATACACTGGGGAAAAACAAACAAATATTGACAACAACTTACCAACAATCACAGTGATCTTTTCCACCATAGATATTGATTAACAGTCATACATATATCTTTACCAAAGCCTCTCTACTTGATGGTTGGTCTTGCACGTCCGCCTTGTTTGTTTGTTTATTTATACTCACCCACATTTGTAGTTCTAATCAAATTCAAGTCCAACGCGCAATGTATTGTGGGCAATATCAGTGATAAGAGTATGGATGCTTCTACACTTACCGGAAATAGTAAACCATCCGGGAAACTTTTCAACATACGATTTGGGACATAACGTTACTAATTCTATTTTACACTACTATTTAGGACAGATAGTATGCGAATTGGGACACAGCTTTACTTTACTTACAGAAGCCAAATACTAATGAGCCATGTTAAAATAGAAATACTGTTTGATTGGAATGAACAGAACTGAACAGACTACAGCCAACACAGAAATATAAGGAAAAGCGGGGAACAAAGTAACACTTTTTGGTTTTGGTCTAATAATAAACAAAGTAATAGGGTTAGACAAACCATGTTTTTTTTACCAACAACACACAAGCCTCTCTTACAATTGAGCACTGGAATTACGATCGCAGGACCTATGGTTTCTGTGCTGTATTGCCAAAAATGCCAGGAGTAAAAATGTTACTATTTACCCCACTTGCGGGGCAAGTTGTAACAGACAGAGGGTTAGTTGTAACACATGCTTATAAAGGCATTATAAATAGTAGCTATATTTCCTCAGTAATTGGTTCATTTCTTTTTTTATTCTACATAGCACAGTATGTTTTTATTATTTATTTGTTTATTGGATAAACACATTTGAGTCTAATTACATTATTATCTATTTATCCATTATTATACAATGCATTTATTTGCATAATTAGCAATAAAATATTTTTTCTATTAAAACAATATTTTCTATTTTTTTTTTTTTTTTTAAGTTCTCAACATTACACTCAAAATTTACAAAAATGTTTTGTTAGTTTAATTGGTGTCCAACAGTGTGTGGCTTAATTTTAACACCCTGTTGCAACTAACCCCGCTGTGTCATGTTTTAATCAAAACTGGCTAGCAGTCTCTGTATGTTTTATATATCTTTCAAATCACAACAAAATAATATTTTACATACATACTTTTACAGATTTTTTTAAAAATAAAAAATATTGACTGTAATAAAAAATACTTTTATGCTGCAAAAATGGTTTCTCCTGTGTTTCTCATCCAAATTTCGCCGAAATTTTTCAATAATTGGCAGGAAGATGTCTGCCGACACTGTGGTGAAAACCTCGGAAGCATGGCATGGTTAACCCTGAGCAATTACCTTGAAACTCTGTGTTACATTTTACTTCGCGTTACTTTGTGCCCCGCACTCCCCTACCACATGATGCCAAAATACTTAACAATTACACTTGCAACAATATTCTACTATTGCTAAAAGCATGTGATCAAAATTAGAATAAAATGTTCAAATGTTAGCCTAATAAAGGAATAGTGACAATCCATTTCTAATAGCACAGCATAAAAATTAAAAGGTTGCAATCATTGTAGACTATATAGAATTTTGACAAAACAAACGTTAGAATTTCACAAAAAACACACAGAGTTAGTTTTGCTTACACTACTGATGTCCCCAATTTCCACCTCAGAAATCTGGTCGCTGTTATAAAGCAGTGCTATTGTTATGTAGGCTAACACTTTATTATAGATTTGCAAATCACTTATATGTCAAAATAAATATTGTTTTGTTTAAAATGTCTTTTTAAATTTGTTAACATTAGGTTGTGGTGTCAGATTACACTTGTTTTGCAAGACCTTGTCAGACTGCTCCCGATAAATGACTTGCGTGTTTATGTTTAGCAGAATTTAAAGTTGTGCTTCAGATTTGTTGTTTTTTTAGCAACATGAACAACAGCCCATCCCGTGACTCAATAGAAAACCAATTAATCAAGCAGATCTGCTGATGTAAGACGCTGACCAATGTAAATGAGTTTTGTTTGAACTAGATTGAGGCCGAGGACAATAGAGTCTCTTCTGAAAGTCTCCGCTCTCCTTCAGTTGTTTGTGAAAGCTGAGCAGGACCTTCAAAAGTGTTCGTGTTATATAATGTTGCCATCTGACAAAACGTTTCCCACAGAGAAAAGAGAAAGTTGTTTTCCCACTGGGATAAACTGTGTATCAGGGACCATGAAGCTTTTGTTACACCTCACAGGGAAAAGAAAGTACATTTTGTTTAGACTGTGTGAATGTATATCTGTCGTTTTATATCAAATGCTGCATCTGAAAGAGGAATGGTAAAAGTGGCTGTCTGAAAGATAGAAAGAAAAGACTTTTGCTCTTTCCAGGTAACTTGATTCCTGCATTGGCTTATGGCTCTGGCTGAGCGACTGGAAAACCCAGGAGTGAAACTCTGTCATGGGATCCCTTAGAAGAAGGACTCCCTCAGAAAGAACAAATGTCCCCTTTCTTTTATTGACGCATTTCAGTTACTAACCAGGTGTGTGTGTCTGTGTGTGTGTTTGTTTGTCGGAATGATGAAATATACTCTTTTCTAGAAGTGGCTTTGAAAAAGAAAGTTGCAGGATGCAACCAATGCATGACTCATCTTAGCACAGAGACGCAATTATGCTCTTCTGCTAATATAAATTACAGTAAATTAGATTAAAATTCCAGAATGGCAGGTCAATTTAATTTTGCTTTTGTTTTCTAAATGATTACTGTAATTTGATTATTTAACTTTTTTTGCAATGCATGGCTAAGAATCTGGGACATCACATTCATTAACTGCGCTAGTTAAATACCTAAAATAAAAAGTGTAATACATTGCATGACTGTTTGTGCTGCAAACCAGTGTGTTTCTGATTTTGATGATAACAGTTACCACTTTTGCAATATTAAGATAAATACTTTTTTATACAACTACAACAGCTGGAAGTCAGGGTTATTATTTACCTCAAAACTATTTACTTGAAATATAATCAATGTTATCTTTATGTTAAACAAAAAAATTATATGTAATTATATTAATATTCAGTTGAAGTCAGAATTATTAAAGCCCCTGAATTATTAGTCCCTGTTTATTTTTTCCCCAATTTCTGTTTAACGGAGAGAAGATTTTTTTCAACACATTTCTAAACATAATAGTTTTAATAACTCATCTCTAATTACTGATTTATGTTATCTTTTCCACGATGACAGTAAATAATATTTTACTAGATATTTTTCAAGACACTTCTATACAGCTTAATGTGACATTTAACTAAACTTAACTAGGCTTAACTAAGTTAAGTTATTGTATAACAATGCTTTGTTCGTAGACTATCGAAAAAAAAATATATAGGGGCTAACAATTTTGACCTTAAATGGCTTTTTAAAAATTTTTAAAACTGCTTTTGTTCTAGCCGAAATAAAACAAATAAGACTTTCTCCAGAAGAAAAAATATTATCAGACATACTGTGAAAATTACCTTGCTCTGTTAAACATCATTTAGGAAATATTTAAAAAAGAAAAAAAAATGCAAAGGGGGGCTAATAATTCTAACTTTAACTGTACTCTATTTTCATTTAGATTCATTTGAAATACGAAAAAAATAACATA
This sequence comes from Danio tinwini, assembly GCA_903798205.1. Lineage (NCBI taxonomy): Eukaryota > Metazoa > Chordata > Actinopteri > Cypriniformes > Danionidae > Danio > Danio tinwini. Next base: position 13,316,154 of record CAIGQZ010034880.1, read on the forward strand.
ACAGGAAAACTAAAAACTATATAGAAAAAAATCAGGTTTTGTTTACTTTAACTTGATGTACAAAAATAAAAAAAAACTAAATTTTTAAAAAGTATATAAAAAGTGTATATAACATTAACAAAATTATCTCAGCAAGTTGTGATGGAATATTTCTCATTTTAATTTAGT
>CAIGQZ010034880.1:13316721-13389876 GCA_903798205.1 Danio tinwini
GCAGTTAGTATAAGATTGAAAGACAATCAACAACTGTCTAGATGTACATTATTCCACTTGTTACACAGCTACTTGCCTCAAGATTGAACAATTTGGCACAAAACATTGATCTGAGCTGCAATCATCTATTAAACCTTTAATTATACGTAAAGCCTATGCTAACTTATTTAATATTGTCGCAAGATGGCATCAATCAGTCAAGAAAATAAGCAAAATACTTTAAATATGGATACGAATGTATTCACTATCGGTTGATACGATTCACAGTAATGTTACCTGGATAAGCCGGAGTTATTTGTTTCAGTGGTTGTTATCTGGGAATAACATACCTTAAAATGTTGTGGTGTCAGATGTCAGATTTAAGTATTCCAGACAGCCGTGTAATAACTTTACTTATTGCAATGTGATTCTAACAATGAATGACTGCATTTTCATTAACAAAATTGAATAAATACTGTAATAAACATATTGCTCAACATTAGTTTGTTATAGTAAACATTTTAACTTACATCAACAAATTAAACCTTATTGTAAAGTGCCACCAAAAACCCTCTGGTCGTCTGATATCTAAACAATCTGATGTCAATTGAGCGTGTGTTAAGGATGCGCTAGAAGAGAATCAGACTGAATATTTAAAAGAGTCTGATAAGAGATCATCTATAAACCACATCAGCTCTTTCTGTGGCCCCTTGATTTGCATGCGTACAGCAGCAGCACCAATACAACCCTGTAATGATTTATAAGACATTCAGCCACAGGGAGAAAGTCAAAGAGAAATCCAGCGTGTGTGTGTGTTTAATTACAGGTGAATGCTGACTGAGAAGGGAGCGTGTAAACTGTGCTGTGAATAGGGCACGCCTTCGGGGCCAAACCAGACCTGAAAAACCAGCTAGCGCTTTCAGTGTAGTGCTCTGATATGGGACGTCAAGTTTGCCTCTCTGCCAAGAGCTGAAACCATCCTAACCAATACAGACTCATTGCAGAGGGCTTTACGTTTTTGTTTTTCTGTCCGCGACAGAAGTGTGGACTATGTTCACTTCGGTTCATTGAAGGAGGAGGAGTGGACAGACTGATATTGTGGAGAGAGAGAGAGAGAGAGAAAGGAAGCTCCTGGACAAGGAACTGATCGCACAGGTGAGCCAAAATCAGCTGAAATTTACTTATTGTGTGGGATTTGTTGGCTGTCATTTGTGGGTCTCTGGCTGCATGCTTTCAGGTGTGTGTGGAAATGTTTTTGAGATGGACTGTGTTTTTTTTTTAAGGGAGATGAATAGGGATCGTACAGGTCACTTTGTCTTTCAAACGGGCTGAAATAGTTGTAAACCTGTTAACTAAAGTAAACAAACTCATCATAGTTAGGTCGGATCATGTTCCTTGGCTGATACAAAGTAAACATTCGAAGTTCTTACCTTGAGGTGAAATTTATACCTAGTTTGACCCTTGAAAAAAAGATTATTGTTGGGATTACTGCATGTATTAAAAGTGTGTAATGAAAGATTAATAAAGTACTTTCATCCATTCAATTAAATCTAGACCAGCTAAATAATATAATATAATATAATATAATATAATATAATATAATATAATATTATATAATATAATATAATATAATATTATATAATATAATAAATGATAAAAGCTGACAACTGGATTTAATCTTTTTAAAGGCTAGAAGGGACTCTTGTCTATCACATGTATGGTGTGATAAATAGGTGTTCATTTGAGGTTTGCTAACAATTACAGTGGTATTAAATTACAGACATTTTCAAATAATTTCTTTGGCCTTTTCTATTATGTTAGGACCACTATTGCTGCTGATTTTAATCTAAGAAATTTACTAAAAGTAAGTTTAGTAAGTTTGTCTTACAATTTGTAGAATCAAATTAACTTTACAAGCCATTTCAACGTGGATTATGTTGGCTAAACCTTGTAAAAAATATCAAATTGAGATTGAATATGATTCAAGTTTTTTTTATTTGTTAAAGAATCAAAAAGGTTTTAATGACTTAATGATAATAGCATTGTTTTCAGTGTGTATCTTCCTCTATGACCAATGTGTTATGATATTGAACCTAGGAACTATGAGAGTAGGAACTAATACAGAATTGTTGTTCTCTATATTGAATAAGAGGATGTGCTGTTCTGTACATCCTCAGAGAATCCGATAAGCATCACACAATCATTTTTACTTGCATTTGATGTTTTTGCAACCTTAGACTGACTTTGCACAGTAAACATTATCACGGCAATCACTGATTTTGTGTCCAAGCATTCAGGGAACTACAGAAGTTTCTTATTGACAATCAGATTCAGCTGAAATTATCTACAGTGTGTTTAAGGTTGCTGTAAGGAGTGCAGGACACGTTTAGGAATCCGGCTTCAGACGGATACAGACATACCTGTGACCTAAAGTGATGAATGGGCCATTGTTTGAGTCAGGGGAACTGAGGACTGATGTGTTGTGTGTAGAAAGACTGTGACGTGCACTAAAGCGCACCTGCGAGATCACTTTTTTACTAGTTAAATATTGACCCTTAATCTTAAACCAAATTGATCAGATTTAATTTCTATTGTTTGTGTAATTGATTGATTCACCAAAGTGACTGACAGTGACAAACATATTTGACAAATGGTTCAACTCACTGAGGTAAAAACAGAATGGTGGATTCTATGACATCAGGTGGCTACGTTTTAATCAGAACCAATCAATGGGGTTTACTTAAAATGAATAAATAAATTAATTAATATATAATTATGAGCCAGTGGTTAGATTTAACAGAAATGTGTTGCAATAATTTATGACCCCACCTTCACTTCAGCTGGCAACAAATGATTGAAGAGTGAAGATAATGAGATTAAGAAAGGTGAAAGATCACACTGAGTGCTTTTGCACAGTTGTTGTTTTTTATCTTTGAAACACGAGTTGGCGTTTCGTGTAGTGTTTCAGATTTCCTTAATACCATGTTGTTCTGATATTACGTATTCTGAATATCAGTGTGTATGATTGTATCCAATGTCTATGATTGCTATGACAGTTAAGACAATTTTTTTATTACTACAACAGCTTTATTTTAGCTTTTAGTAACTTTTTTCAATAATAATAACATGAGCTTTTGTGCAATTAATTTATTTTACTTAACAAAAGCTTGTTTCATTTTTATTTTAAATGTGCCACAGAATAAAAATTTGGACATACCTAGACATAGCTGAAATTAAGTATATAGTATTGACATACCATGAGCCTCAAACACCATTGTTTCCTTGCTTTCTTGTAAATCCTGGGGAAATATGGGCCAATTTAGAACAAAATAAGCATGCCGTTTGATTGGCCACAATCCTATAGTGAGATTGCAACAATGTGGGATATAAAAAATATGTGGGATTCTCATTTTGAAATTGGACAGGCTTTAAGGAAAAGTAAACAGTTCTGTAAAGTTGGCAGTCATGCATGATGAAGAAACCATTGAATAAAGTCATTGGCTGCATCCGAAATGGCATACTTCCATACTATATAGTACGCTAAAAACAGTATGCAAGCCGAGTAGTATGTCCGAACTCGAAGAACTCGAATAACATGAGAAATGCTAGGATGCCCTACTACTTCCGACAAGATTCTGAAGTGTGCATACGATGCACGCTATGCTATCCCAAGAGGCACCACAAGAGAATTCACGAATGGGAGTGAAGTGACGCAACTGTCGCGGGTAGGTCACGTGATAATGACAAAATGGCAGATGTAGTACGCCCAAGTTCCATTCATACTACTGACATTCATACTGTATAGACTGTACTTTTCTGGTACAGTACTGGCTAGGTAGCACATTTAAATTCAAATGCAGTACCTACTGAGTAGTAGGCAATTTTGGATGCAGAGATTGTTTTTGTTTTACTTTTTGCTTTAGCTTGATAATATTCTGATTGAACTTCAAGAGGTATATGGTCTGTTTTGAGGATTTGTTTGATATTTTTCTGGACTCTGTACTTGGTTGGTGTTTATTAAGGATTTATTATAAAATATCTTTGCATTTAAAGGTCTCAGAGCTTTGGAACGACATGGGGCTAAGTAGTTAATAACAGAAAATACATTTTTGGGTGAACTAACCTTTTAAATTGCTGACTTGAATTTCTGTCTCTGTGAGGATTCAAGGTTTGTCATGTTCTGTCATAACTGTTCATCTGTGAGAGTTTAAAGTGGCTGTAAATTAAATCAAGTGGCACAGGCTGACACTTGAAGCCTCTGAGTGTATTATGCCATGTTTTATGGTGGTGTGAACTGATGTCTTGTGGTTCACCTTGTAGCTCTGGCAACACAATTTACAACTATTTGCTGTTCTTCAGTGGTGCAGGCGCTGTATTTTTCTTTCCATCAGCACTGATTGCGTCTGTCAGAGATGCTCATAAGGGCCGACCTCAGACATTATGGGCCGTCTGGAACACAAGAGACGAAGTTGTGCTGAAAATAACAAAGATGAGCTTGGCAACTGAGTAAATAAATTATTGGATGACTGACTAAGAAATAAAATTTTGTAGTCTCATTTCTGCTGCAGATTTTTCTGTTCACTTGCACTTCCTGGTGATTAATAATCGATAGACATCTGTTAGGAAGTAATGTGTCATGCAGTAAATACAGAGTTCAGCATATATGAGTACACCCCCCACAAATCTCTCATTTAAATTCATATTTTCTATAGGATACTTTACAATATTATATTTGTGCATAGTCAGTACTGATACCAAATCTGGAGCTTTTCTAGCAAAATAACTTACAATAATTGTTCAAAAATGAGTAGCCCAAATTTATATGTTATGGAAAAATATTAAACAAAATTTTCAAAAATAGCAGCAATAATCAAGATTTTTTTGGAATATTTTGCATAAACTGTATTATCTTTTGTATTATCTTTCCATTTCTAAAAATGTTCTGTGATAAAACTTTTAATAAATATATCAGTTTAATAAATCTGTTTTGGTCAAATGCACTAATATATATTACCCATATTCACTGAGAAAAGGAAAAAATATAGATTTTTAAAATGGGAGTACTCATATATGCTGAGCACTGTGTATGTAGTGCTGCCTTATGAATTTAGCAAACAATGTTTTCAAGTTATACAGTATATAACTAATAAATAACCAATATTAAAATGTAATACTTAGTTTTTTTTCTTTAACAAATGCATAAATATGCAAATATAAACATCTGAAGGCAAATATTCATTAATTCATTCATTTTCTTTTCGGCTTAGTCCCTTTATTAATCTGGGGTCGCCATAGCGGAATAAATCACCAACTTATCCAGCACGATTTTACGCAGCGGATGCCCTTCCAGCCGCAACTCATCTCTGGGAAACATCCACACACACTCATTCACACTCATACACTACGGACAATTTAGCCTACCCAATTCACCTGTACCGCATGTCTTTGGGGGGAAACCCACGCGAACGCAGGGAGAACATGCAAACTTCTCACAGAAACGCCAACTGACCCAGGCGAGGCTCGAACCAGCGATCCAGCGACCTTCTTGCCGTGAGGCGACAGCACTACCTACTGCGCCACTGCGTCGGCCTAAAGGCAAAAAATATAATATAAAATATAATATTTTGCAAGTGATATTTAATAATATGTTACTTCTGGGAAAATCGTACTTCTTTTAGTTTGGCTGGAATAAAAGCTTCTCTTTTTTTACATTTTAAAACTATTTTCAAGGTCAATATTATTGTAGAATATATAATATTATTGAGAATTTTTTTCTCGATTGGCTAGAAAACAAACCATTGTTGAACAATGACTTGGCTAATTAGCGCATTTAACTTTTTTTTACCTATTTAGCCATTAAATGGCACTTTAATCTGAATACTAGTATCCTGCAAAGTAACTAGAAAATATAATAATCTTCCACGTTAAAATGCCTATAAACACCCCACCAATATGTTTAGTCAATTATTACACTTTCGTTTAATAATAATAATAATAATGATAATAATAATAATAATAATAATAATAAGTACCTATTTTCTTACTAAACTTCTAATTATTACAACCGTTAAAATGTTGTTTATAAAGTGTTTAGTTAAGGCACTTTGTTGTAAAACTATACTTTGAAACTATATGTTTTATAAGGTACTGTATATTGTGCTGCAACTGTATATTTTAAAAAGTAATACAAAAACAAAACAGAATTCTATCATCATTTACTGACCCTCTTGGCATTTCAAATCTGTATGACTTTCTTTGTTCCGTAGAACACAAAAGAATATATTTAGAAAACATGCTGGTAACGAACAGCAGTAACACCTATTCAATTTAGTTTTCTGGATTTGAAAGGTTTATGAGTCAACACAAAAGATTAATTAAATGACTTATGTGTGCATCTAACAGTCCCTATATTGACATTTTACCCTCTGTCTATTTTATCTCCTAGGATGATTTATCAGAGCCGCCAAGCACCCCATGTATTCTTGTAGTAGGTAGGGGTATGCATTTGTTGCATATTTGTTTTATTACTTTTACACACAAACACACACACCTTTTGCATCTCTAACATGCACACTCTCTCGCATGTACACATGAACACATGAACACACACTCTCTGCAAAGCTGACAGTCAGCCAAGCTGACAGTTGGCCGTTGGGCTTCGTCAATCTGGCTAGTGTGTTTAGTGTCTTCCACACGTTGGTTCTCCTCAGCTTTTTACTCCACACGCAAGCCAACATCAACACAGTTTGGTTTCGTCGGTGCTAGCTGTTTTGCATCAGCTTGGTGTGTACTGAAAAATATTACGTTCTGTCATTATGGCAAAGACCAAAGAAATTAGTCATCAGAAATAAGTTACTAAAACTATTAAACTATTATTTTTAAATGTGTTACAAAAAAATCTTGTCTTCGTTAAACAGCACTTGGGAAATATTTATTTATAAAATATAATATAAAAAATTATTTGCAGGAGGGCTAACAGTTTTGACTTCATATTGTTATTTTTATTATGATGATGATGATTATTATTATTATTAGTAGTAGTAGTATAAGTTCTCCTAATAAATACAAAAACCCCAAACTAAAATGTATTATTTTAAGCAAATTTTGGGACTACAACATTATAATGCATGGCATGAAAGATAAGTATACATTTTGAGATTTGCTAAAAATGAAAGTGGCTTTATTGGTGTTGTCAATTATTATTATTATTATTATTATTATTATTATTATTATTTACTCTCACATAACACTGCTTAAAAGTGTTAATACCTTAAAATATCTTAAGTTTTCTAATACAGATAAATTGAAAGATAACAAATTAAATCTGCATCCAACCAAGATGTTGGTTTTTGGTTTTAGTACACTCCAGTATCCAACTCAGTTAAAAGTGACACAAAATTAGACAGTGAATACATTTTTTCACTGATTTGGACTGAGCAATGGGCTGTGGAGCCCACGCTGTCAGATGCATAATAGCTGTTACGAAACGGAAGGCTTTGCATGTTTTGTAGTCGCCGGTGTATTTGAATATAATCTGCAGGTGAAGAATAGACTTAAGCTGTGCTTTAAAGTGTTTGAGCATGTAGGAGTGAGCGAGCGTATGAATGTGCTAGCTTGAGTGATCTGAATTGAAGTGCTTTCTTGCTCTTGTTCAGTTATTTATGGCCATTGCCGTTTTCTTTTGAAGCAGCTCTGACTGTATCATCCAGGACACTACACACTCAATTATTTGGCTGCTGTATAATTTTGAGCTTGCGGTGAGACGCTGCAGTTCAGGACGACAGAGACTGAGAGGTCAGAGAGTACAAGCTCCTGAAATAAATCACATTTTTCCTTGTTCTGAGCTTGACTCTAATTCATACTTTGAAAAAAACATGCAAGACTAAATGAGCAGGACAGATTGTACTGTGTTTTGACTGCTGAAATTATGGCATGTGGTGATTTAAAAAAGGGAAGTTGATTAGTGTGTGAAATGTTTATTGCTGAAAGATATATGAGAGCATGATATACACCTCTCCGACTTTCTTCAGCAGATTCATTAAAACTATTTAAACATGTAACCTCTATGTCAAGTTTCTGCATACCTGAAATCTAGCCTGAGGAATCTTTGAATTTGTGCCGTGTAGAATTAGTAGAACTTCTAATCAGCCATAAAATAATATGTTTTGAAACTACAACACAGTATCTAAGAGAGCTCTTGCATGTATGAAAAACACTAACAAACGAAGAGGCATCTTCATCAGTTTGACAACACAAGCACGAATATTCTTACAACAAATGCAAAGACAGAAACATGCTGCAAATAGCACAAACCATATCAGAAATGTGTCAGGGGATCCAAAAAAATAACAAACCCGACAGTTTCCGGTTTATAATCAGTAGGTCATTTAACATTAGTTTGCACTTAATTAAATTATTAGGGGTAAAATATACAAACAACAAAAAAACACTAGGTACATAAACAAAAACCTCTCATATCTCAATTGCATTTGTCACTTTTTGGGGTCTCCTGACACATTTCCGTTGCAGTCTGCATTATTTTTGGTGGGTTTCTGTATTTGCATGTGTTGTGCTCGTGCACAGGTTTTGTCAAATTTATAAGGATGTTCTCTCAGTTTTTATGCATGTGTTTTTTTAACTTGCAGCATGTTTGTGCTCTCTCAGCCAATCTATTACAATTCATCTCTAAGTTAATTAAGCGTTCATTAAACATAAAGTATTATGCATTGTGATTAAAGTCTTCAAAACAGCGGTTTGGATTAATTAACATCTTGTCTTGAGCAAGGCAAACATATGTAGAGCTAAAAGCACAAGGAGAAGGCATTGAGAAATTTTGTAGTTGTTTTGTATAATTATAATAAGATGTCATTCCTTACTTTTAGGAATGTTTTATTGTAGTGGTGCTGTATGCTTAATCTTTTAAATTATTTTTTTCAGGACAAATTTTAAGATGCAGAGGGCGAGCACAGCATCTGTGACCCAGGCCACAACACAAAACACCACAGCTGTCACCAAATCTAGAGAACAAATCCTCACACAAAGTAAGTTTCATATGCATCTGCACTTTAAACAGATAAACGCTTATTAGGCCAGTGGTTCTCAACCAGAGAGCCAGGGCCCAATAGTGGCCCTCAACTTACTTGTTAAAAATGTTGAGATTTACTGTTTTAAACCTCTCTACACTATCTGTTTGTTAAGTGTGACGTCACGTGAAGCAGCTTCCGGGTCCAAGCATAATATCAAACTGTAAGGGGAGACTCGACAAATGGTAATAATAAATGTTCACAAAGTGATATATTACTTTCCAAAATCACAAATCGCAATATATATATATATTTATATGATGGCCAGAAAGTGGTAAATTTTTTATAAATTCTTAAAATATTGGAGTCTGTGATGCAGCAGGTCCAGAGACTGTTGTGTACACCGGGGGTTGCCTAACTTTTCAGCCCACGACCCCCAAAATAACAATGCCAGTGACTCACGGCCCCCACATTCCTCTGCGGTGGTTATAAATATACAAATGTTGCACACACAACAATAGGCCTTTATAAACATGAGCATATTTACAACAAAAAAAATTGCAACAGTCTAACAACCATAGGATATCATTTATATAGCCATTTATTAATTTATTTTAATATAATAACGGCGGTTCATTCCACTGTGGCTACCGCAGATTAATATAGGGACTAAGCCGAAAATGTATGATTTTAATACAATAACCTCACCTGGTGAGACTGGTGGGCACAAAACTCTCAGCACAAGTCTATTCTTGGTTTAATTTTGGAGACCGCCACTCAGAGATCACCCTCAATGTTTAGTTGTGGCCTGTATTTATTTTGAATGTATTTGATTGCCATAAAGATATTAGAAAGTTTAACCTGGTGCTATAAAAACAATCTGCTGCAGCTGACGCTATTGCTGTGTTGTTAATCTAACATAAACACACAATCCTATGAAAATTAAAGGCTGATGGCTTTTTATTTGAATGTTGTTGCTTTTTTATGTAACTATTAACTTAAATTGATTTGACTTTTGAAAATCACCAAGCCACCCCCTGTCATTGTCCCACAACCCCCCAGGGTGTCCTGACCCCATTTTGGGAACCACTGGTGTACACAATGATTTTATATAAAATTCACTTTAATGTGTGATTTGACTAAAAAGTGATCATAAACTAATATTTTCTCAATTCAAATGAGTAGCGGCTTGGACCCGGAAACAGTATCCTTTGCGTCACGACAGGTGGATGCTTTCTTGTGCACTACATGTGGTTGAGCTGCTTCTGACATGAAGGTCAAACAGATGCATTTTTGGAATCCACTACCCATTTTGAAAGCCAGTATTTGTACATAAATTTTGTGCACAACTGAGAAGGATAAACTTTTTTCTGTTTAGAAACTATTAAAACTATGATGGACAAATTAACATATTTACAGAATAAATTACAGCATGCACATCAAAAAAGTCTGTGATTTTGTTTGGACATCTGAGTTGCAAGCAAATTATTATATACAAAAAATTGCCCCACAGTGGCTTCTCCTATCGCAGCAATTTCAATTTTTCTTTTGGATATTTGGTGCCAGTTCATCATGAAGTAATAATTTTGTTCTCTTTGACTCACTAGGTGGAAACACAAAGTAAAGCAGTGCTTGTTTGCAAATATTTTATGTGATATCCAAGTTTTGGTCTAATTTGCATCTTTGCATGGAAATATAGAATCAGGAAATTCTTCAATCTGCCACTGAAGAGATTTTCTGTCATTTATGATGGCCATTGGCTTTCCATGTTAAAAAGACTTGTAGCGGACCTAATGAAAAATATAGCATCTTCAGATCCAAAAACTAGCTGATCTGCTTTGTTTTTTATGATCTGTTCACACACATCACATCAATAAATCATTCAACTTTAATTCAAATTCAATTTAGGTTGAAAAATGATAGATTGCAAGCTATCTATTTTGTGCTCTTATGCCATCACTGCACTTTCTAAACTTCCATTGTTGAATAAAGAAAAAAATGGCTGTGTTTTATTCTGAGAGGCTCATCCCCATGCCCTAATTTAGTCTCTCTCAGAGTGAGAGTTTTGAATGGTGTAATGGACAAAACATTCTCATGATTGCACTTCTCTGTCTTTTCCATTGTTTTGTAAACATGAGCTAATGGATGTATTTGTTGTGTTCACATATTATATCTTTTACAGCACCTCATGCATGACAGAATTGTAAGAATATAGTGGCCATGAAGTTCAAGTTTTAAAAGAATCTTCATATCAACTTTCATAGGCCAAGAATCAGCCAGAGGCCATGACGTGAAAAACAACCAGTCATGTTACAGTTTGTTCTGTTCAGGGTCATGTTTAGGGTCATGAAAATATAACACCGACGTCCCTGCAATAACAGTCCAGTGTGTAAACATATTGTAAACATGGAAAATAACATACTATACTAGTGTTTTTCGGTATTTAGTTGATCGTGATAATCATTTATATCAGCTGTAAACATGACGGCTTCTTATTTATGACAGCTGTGTATAAAACTGTGCTGATCATAATGTGTGTAAAAGTCTAAATGAAATTAAATGTTTAATGTTTATTTTGCTAGTGCACACTTTTAGTCTCAGACATTGTTCATCTTAAAATAATTTAAATTAATCCACTGGAAAAAAAATTGTTTGTAATCTTTAATCAAAATCTGACTATTCAGCTTGACAGCTTGGTCGAAATATGCTTAGTTTTGATAAGTTAGGTTCGATTCAAGTGGACTTTAAAAGCAGTTCAGATTAGCATTTTTTCCAGCATTACACTGTGTCCTAACTATCTGAGATGCAACAACAAGACACACTATAAAAGTTATTTTTGTCTGTGTTAATCAGAGTATTTGTCCTAATTAACCCTAAACTGTGAGACTTGAAAGGTTTCTCTTAGAAAGTTTTCATTTCTGCGGCATCATGGCTGAAACAACAGCATAAACTACTGACAACCTTAGGTGCTGATTATGTGTTTTATTCAGTGTTAAGCTGAGGTTCCACTAGAGTACTTCACACTTGAGGTCACACTTGCGAAATACGGCGCTGTAAAAAAGGGGCAGGACTGAACAAGATGATTATTCATTCATTCACTTTCTTTTCGGCTTAGTCCCTTTATTAATCCGGGGTCGCCACAGCGGAGTGAACCACCAACTTAAGTTATCAAGCACAATTTTACGCAGCGGATGCCCTTCCAGCCGCAACCCATCTCTGGGAAACATCCACACACACTCATACACTATGGACAATTTAGCCTACCCAATTTACCTGTACTGCATGTCTTTGGACTGTGGGGGAACCGGAGCACCCAGAGGAAACCCACGCGAACGCAGGGAGAACATGCAAACTCCACACAGAAAAGCCAACTGCCCCAGCCGAGGTTTGAACCAGCGACCTTCTTGCTGTAATGTAACAGCACTACCTACTGCACCACTGCGTCGCCCAAGATGATTAGACATTTAAAAATACATTTAAATATTTTACATTTCTGCACAGAGAGGTCATGTTTTGATCTTCTATTGGTCTCATGCAATCACGTGATGCGATTTCACAGGTCAGAGTTCACCAAGCTTGAACTTTGCAATGCAGCAACATGCAAAACTTTTCACATGAGATTGCATTTCTGGTCTGCTGCATTCGCATGCAATGTGCAGTGTGACCGCGGTTTTAGGGTTAGGTTGAATACCAGTTTGTGTGATAATTATTGACATACTGAAAGCGCCAGCTAATAATGAAAATAAAATAACTTGCAAACATATAGTTTACACATTAATGTTAGAGATGTTAAACTCAATACGAACCAACAAAATCAGTCACTCAGTATGTGCTTTTAATAATGCTAATGGGTTCAGTATTTATTAATTAGATTATAAACCTGTCTATTTCATTGGCAGTGCAGTGCACTATTCTGTGCTTCTGATTGGCTGTGGTATTTAATGTTACATGTTTCTGTTGCATAGCGGAAATCTAAATTGCTGCACTTTGAAGGACATGGTGTTTCAATGTGTTTCATTTGAAAGGTGTTCATCATTATGCCTCAATATTTCTAAGGGTTTACCCTTCAGAATAGAATGCAGTGTGTGACACCCAACACCTTCCCTCCACAAAGGATCATGGCTGCCCGAAGTGTCTAGCAGTTGTATTCTTTCAAAATCTTTTCCAAAGACTCCTTTAAAGTGGCCAGTTTTGCGCACATTAATGACACTTCAATATGGTGGCCGTGATTGCTTTACTCCAAAGTGCCCTTTGGGCATTCAGAAGATCTGGATCAGCATGACAGTCTTGGCCAATGACTGCTCAGAAGCTACCTGAGTGACATGTAAATCAACCAATAACACAAGTCTTACAGAAATCCTGCAGAATTGTGAAGTGTTTTTCCCTTTAAGCTGAATACTAGTGTCTTGAAAAATATCTAGTCAAATATTATGTACTGTCATCATGGCAAATATAAAATAAATCAGTTATTAGAAATGAGTTATTAAGACTATTATGTTTAGAAATGTGTTGAAAAAAAATCTTCTCTCTGTTAAACAGAAATTGGAGAAAAAACAGGGGGGCTAATAATTCTGACTTCAACTGTAAACACTACCAGTCAAAAGTTTGGGCTCGGTATGATTTATAATGTTTTAAATGTTTTGCATTCCATATGGATCAGACTTTCAGCCTGTGACTGAATATAGGACATCTTTGGTTGAAACTACACTGTAAAAATAAAACATTTTTTAAAACTCATAGTAAAAAATGGATATAATATATATATATATATATATATATATATATATATATATTAAGCAAACTTACTGTTAAACAGGTTACAGATTTTTACCGAAGCATTTTTACTGTTTTTTACTGTTTAAATCACTGATATTTTAGCAGTGTACTGATGTGCGTCTTGTGTTTTTTTAACTGTTGTGAAAAATGTGTAAATGGGCTCTTACGCTGTCGCACACAATGTTGCCGTTGTGTGTGAGTGAGACGTCAAAAAGCATTTGAACATTGTGAGCGTCACAGTTCCTGTAACTTGTTCTACAACGTATTTGAAATAATTCACATTCAATTCTGAATTGTATATACTATAATTCTTCTGATTTTGTGATTTAATTAGTGAACTTCTTTGAATATACCTGTATTTATTTTGTTTGTTTCAAGCAGAATTTGCCTTTCAAATATTTAGTCCTTTTTTTGGTGGGAGGGGTCAGTGGGTGGGGGGGACTTTGGCTTTATTGATATTTATGAATTTGTGATTAATTGATATGAATGAGTGATTGAATGAAAGATAAGACGAGATAAAGTCAACCCTTAATATTCCCAATATTTCTAATGCAACATCCTCTGTTGTTCACAGGCTCAGGAGCCATGATAGCTGTCATCGTCATTGGTATAATCATCATTCTCACATTTTTGCTGATAGTCCTCAAGACGTACAACAGGTAAGGCAACATTTCGATGCAAGCATAATGAATGAGCAACATACCACGCAGTGAACACTTTTTCTATGTGTTCACAATAGCAGGATAATTTTAGACAGGCCATGTAAAGATGCTAAATATATATTAGAGACCTATTCATTCTGAACACACTTAAGCACTTAAAAATGTTCTCAGGGCTCATAGGATCAGATTATAAAAGATGTCAGACCTGTTTCCTCGTGTTGTGATTCATATGGTTTGTGATTTTAGAGAGGCATCAGTAGTAAAATCTGACCGATATACACACGCAAGTTATTTTTTATTTTTCTCCATTTAACCCTTTAATCTTGCTCTGAATTTATTTTTGAACAATTTCTTTGATTAAATCATGTTCCTACTTTAAAGAAAACCAGGCAGTTGTGATGCGAGGTTAAAGGGTTAAATGTTTATATGTATTTTTAAGTTGGTCAGGAAAAAAGCTATTGGAGTTTATTTACTTTATTGAACTAAACCAAAAATTAAAAACTAAAGAAAAACACTTTAAAATGTCATTTTAAAGGCTTTAAGTGGATTTACATATTGTAACTTTAAATTATGCAATGTGATAAAATACTAAAGATTTAATAAATAGTATATTTGTTTTAAAATGATCTGAAGAGGATCATGCAGAACTGAAGAGGATCATGCAGTTACACATCAGCAATTCAATGCAAACAAAGTTTTCACCAAAATAGCAAAACCCTTACTAATGTTTTTTGTAGGCTTGTATTTTACTTTACTATAAACATAAATAATCTTTTCAAACAATTATATTCGATTTACCAAAGTCACACAAGTGCCAATTTCACATCCATAACGGAGAGGTGTCACATCCATAACAGCACTTTTTCCTCATAAATGCAAAAATGTCAAATAAGATCAATCAAATCTTTAAAAAAAAGATAAGCTCTGGATTTACTGGTCAATCTACGTTCCTACTCTCACCTATGGTCATGAGCATTGGGTCATGATGACCAAAAGGACAAGATCTTGTATACAAGCGGCCGAAATGAGTTTCTTTCACAGGGTAGCAGGGCGCACACTTACAGATAGGGTGAGGAGAGCTGCCACCCTGGGGGAGCTCAGAGTAGAGCCGCTGCTCCACATCAAGAGAAGTCAGCTGAGGTGGCTTGAGCATCTGTTTCAGATGACTCTTGGATGCCTACCTAGGAAGGTGTTTCAGGCATGTCCCAGGACATGCTGGAGGGATTATGTCTCTCGGCTGGCCTGGGAACTCCTCGGGAACCCCCCTGGAGCAGGAAAAAAGTGTCTGGGCAGAGGGAAGTCTGGGGTTCACTTCTGAGACTGCTGCCCCTGCGACCAGGAAAAGTGGATGAAAATGATTGAATGAATGAATTTTTGTTCTATAGTGAGCCAACTCTTATCCTTTTGATTAGCATTATTACTTTTCGGTTGTGCAATTTCATACACTGAATTTTTACAAAGCATGTTGTAAACTGTAAACTTTACTTTTTTTGTCACAGCCATAACGCATGTTTATTTTCCTCATATAAAATATAAAAAAGGTTATGGGTTGATATTTTTCCGGAAAATTCTGTTTCAATATGATGTAAACATATACTCATTCATTTTCCTTCGGCTTAGTCCCTTTATTCATCAGGGGTCGCCACAGCAGAATGAACCGCCAACTTGTCCACCATATACACAGTGGATGCCCTTCCAGCTGCAACCCAGTACTGGGAAACACCCATACACACATTCACACACGCACTCTACGGCTAATTTAGTTTATTCAATTCACCTGCACTGCATGTCTTTGGGCTGTGGGGGAAATTGCTCACATCCAATATTGAAACAACTGAAAATCTTCAATTTCAGCCTCAAAATCTAATCCGAATCATTTAAAAAAAATTAACTATATATTAATCCATCTTTCAGGAGGACTCACGCGAAAAGGATGCTGTCAGGAGGCTCCAGCAAACCAAGAAAGAAAGTGTCTTCAACCACCACAAATACAAACCTGGCCATGAGTAATGTGGGCACCAGCTCCGTTTCTGGAAGCTTCATGCAATCAAACGCATCTGAAAATGGCTTTCGAATCCCTCGGGTTGACCTGGGAAACATAGACCACAGTAATGGAGAGCATTTCAGCACCAACAGCGGCTCGACCATTGTGACGATACACGACATGCCATCAGTTGATAACACATAGCAGACATTCCCCACTCCCACACATTTGACGATAACACACCAACATGAACAAAGGACCTAAGGCAAGTTTTAACTCCTGCCGACCCCGTTTAAGATCTCAAGGAACTTTGAGGAAAGTCCACTTTAAAAGAGCGTATTTATGAAGAACCTGAGGAAAACTACAGACCTACCACTTGACATGATTATGGTTTTATTTTTAGCACGGATTTGGTGATAAAATGTAGGCTAAAAGATTTTATCGCCTTGAGCTGAAAACGTTCATTAAAAACAGAGCCAGAAATCTATTAGCGAGTTTTAAGGATGTCTTGCGAGTTTAACTGCTGTATTAATTAATGTCACATTTGCACTCTAGTAGTAAAGACACCCATAAAAGACTGTTCAAACATTATCATGCTGAATTTACCAACTATTGATCCAAAGCCACTTAGGAGTCCAAAGGTGTGTATATATATTGTGTTCAAATGCTATCCCTGGAACCTTGGCGATGCTTATTGTGCCATTGTAGGACTAAAATGGCTTTGGTAAGTTGGAAAAAAACGGTTGTGTTCCATTTTCTAAATTCAGTGTTCATCTGTATGCCCTTTGAAGGGTGTAAGTGATCAACATTTAAAGAAGATGAAGTGTCCATCACTTCTACCCTTCATTCTGAATGGGTTTTTTTAATTGGCCAGTTTTGAGAGCTTCCGTTTAGAGCAGTTTTTCAAAAAGTCCCTACGGAGGCGGATTTATCCTACTTGCAAGACAGCAATTGTGTGAAGTGTATTGAGATGTTTTGTTTTGAGTTGCTGTTAATTTCATGTTTAGATGTGCCAGAGTTTACTGTGTGAAACAACAAATGGCTTGTATGTAACATGAAAATGATTATCCTTAAACATTTACTGGTCACACACACACAAAGCATGGATTTATCCGAAATTGCCGCTATACCCCCGTTCACTATTCTCAACATCAGTCCACTAATAAACTCTACAAGAGTGAATTTGAGTATGATGCACCAAAAGATGTCTATTTGTTTGTATTTTGCTGGTTAATAAACATGAAATAAAATTGTTGTCAGTGTCTATGCCCTGCTGAAAAAAAACAGCATATGCTGGTAAGGTATGTTTTGATACTAGTATGCTGGTCTTCCTGGTTTTAGTGTTGGTCAGACCAGCACCGAAACCAGCATCGAGACATATGCTGGTTTTATGCAAATATGCTGTTTTTTTCGGCAGGGTTAGCAATAAAACAAAGTACTCTGTCATGTAAAAGTTAATTTAACAATTAAATAATCAGTTATTTAGAAACGTACACATAAGATACTGCAGTTAGTCCATCTTGTTGTTGCGGTGCATTGTGGGATTGATTGAGTTCACTTCACAACGTCTATATGGTTTCGGACACCAATATAAATAGCTGTTTGGTTCCCTTAAATAACGCAGTATTTAAGGCAGAGGTCTTCAACCCTGTTTCTGGAGATCCACCTTCATGCAGGGGTCAGCTCACAACTGAACAAATGAATTAGGACCCGAAGCAGCACTTAATGATTAGACAGGTTTGTACGAAGAAAGAACTCAAGGAACAGGATTGAGGACCCCTAACTTTACGGGTCGGGTATAGTAGGTAATTTCGGATATATACTTACATACACCTAGCCAGCAGGTGGCGATGTCACTTTTTCTAAGACACACTAAAATCTGCCATTGTTGTTTTTGGATGTCAACTACGATTATATGCCAATAGACTGAATGTATATATGTGCATTTGAATGTTTTGTAGTTTCCACAGAGATGATGATGGAGTCGTGTTTTAAAATTTGCACTTTGAACAGCTTTTTGTTTTAAAAGAAAGATTCTGACTTGTTTGTTGAATTAGCAAATCAGTGAATCTTTCAGGGCAATCTCTGACATGATGAATCATTGATATGTTGTCAGATCTGAAATGAATGGGAACCAGTATGTGTGTTTTTTAAAGATGCATTAACAGTTTTATCCTAATAAATATTCTGAAATGAAAATATTATAAAAAAAATACGTTATTGGTCATAGTAAGCAGATCCAAATGCAATGTTAATACTACATGAAATATTTAGTTAGCAATTGCGTTAGAACAAAAGGCTTCTAGATTTAATTGCTGGAGACAATATATTTCTTCTCCAGTGTCTGAAAGCAGAGAACTGTAGAAAAGTTTTGAGCCACTCTTCATCTCCTCAAGTAACCTCAAGAAAATTTATTCACAATCTGCAACAAAACTAAAGTATTGCATAAGAATAAAAGAAAAGAAAGAAGAAAATTACAGCAGCGCTTGATTATATAAACATGTAGAAACTTTTTTTTGTCTGTGAACACAGTTATACCAAGCTCTCTGGCTAATGTTCTAGTGCAACATCTCAACAAAAACAGGCACAAGATAAACTTTTTTTTCTGAAGGAGATCAACTCACATTTTGCATGAGGAGACATTTACAGCGATAAAGAAAAAGATGCAAGAACACATATTTTGCGTACTACTCCAAGGCAACCATGTCAAGAAGATCAGTCCTTTCAACACAACAGTGTTTTCATTAGAGCTATGATAGTGTCTTCTGTTATTGTTTAATATCAAGTGCAGAGTAATGGATACTGGAAGTAAATGATTGTTAAAAGCCTTCCTGAACAGAGCTCCAAATGATATACATCGTATGAGTCATAATTTCATCATACTAAGTGTGAATCTGTCCAGATCTACAGTGTCCATCTATTGCTGAAGAATATGGTTAAATGAACATTGTTTTTTTATTTATTTATTTATTTGTATTTATCTGGAAAGGAATTTCTTCAAGACCAAAGAGAGTACATATAAGGCATTAACCTGTTACACACTCAGTTTGGAGAGGAAAAAAAAAAAGACGTAACACTATAAATTAAGTACAAATATAAGCAGATTTTACCTGAGAAGGAAAAGGTGCCACAACAGAAGTATGGCACATGTCACATACACACAACACATGATGGCCTTTTAAGTTAGCTGAATACTGAAAAATAAATTATAAAGTCTTTCCTAAATTTTGGACACTGCTTCGACTGTTGTGGTCAAATATGTTTGTTTTCTTTTTAAGTGCTCAGTTAAGTGCAGTTTTTGTGTGGGACTTAAGACAGCTGGGCTGCACTGGCTTCATTTCACGCTGGTAACACCCTCAGAAGTGCTCATAACTCATCTCGAAACTCCGCCAGCTCATTTTCACCTGATTTAGTTTCATTCATCAATTATTAAGAAGATATTTGTCTTCGTCAGCCAATCGTTTGGTCTTCGAAACCTCTCCACGTATGTTTTAACATACACACAAAAAAATATTTTCAGCAGAAAATTACAGACTAGAAAAATAAATATCGTTCCACCTGTTCACCTTTCGTTGAAGAGCAAATGAAGAGGGAAAATAATAATAATATTTGGACATTTCAAGATGCGAGAACTCCACGTTGGATCACGTCTGAACCGTATCGTCTAGTCATGGGGCTCGGAAGTCTCTGGGTGTGACACCTCTTGCCTTGCTCCGATTGGCCGAGATCAGACTCCTCCAGATGGCGTCGATTCTCACTTCCTGTCCGCAGCCGGGTCCTGATTTGAGGAGAGGAGGGGGCGGGGCTTGTGCTAAAAGTTTTTAAGGAAGAGTTTTGGTCTGCTGTGGTGTCTGCGTCCTGCCTCTCGGTCTGTCTCCCTGCTGACGTTCTCTCACTGCGTTTGGGGATTCGAAAACTGCCCCAGTTTTTCAGATGCCGCCCGGATGTTCCATTTGGCACTAGTTTCCCTTGATGGCTTGCGTTTGTCTTCCTCGGCGATCCGTTGTACGTGTTTGGAGCGGTGCCTACAGAATTAGGGGCGGCGTGAGACAGCAGCAATCTGTCATCCATAGTGTCGAGCTCTGTCTCACTGCTCAGCGTGTCCTCCATAGACTTCGCATGCCTCAGTTTGTCTTTAATGGACAGCTGGTCCCACAGCTTGCTCTTTCTCCTCCTGTCCTCCAGAGGGCGCTCACTCTCCTCCTCTTTTCTATGAGACTCACCACTCCTCGTCCTGCCCTCAGAACGTCTAGATGAAGCAGACATCGCAGTCTCGTTTCTCACAGAGTCTCCAGAACTGGGAATGTCATCCATGAGCATCTTTGCAGGCTTGTCTGCTTCGATATGCTTTAAGGATCTGTAGGAGTTGCTTCCCTTCTCGCTGGAGCTCAGTGTGCTGTTCTGCCCACAGTGACCCTTCAGAGGCTGAGGAGACGCTGGCACAGGTGGCGTCGTCCGGAAATAAAACATAGCCTCTTCCAAACGTCTAGTAGAGGATATGCCTGATCAAGAAAGAAAACGGAAGATGTCAAACACATCTAATGGTTTATATCATAGGTCTCAAACTTGATTCCTGGAGGGCTGCAGCTCTGCAGAGTTTTGTTCCAACCTTAATCAAACACACTTGATCCAACTAATCAAGGTGTTCAAGACGAGTAGAAACTATAAAAGGTTATAAAGAAACTACAAAAATAAAAAGCTTTTTAGATGTTAGTATCCGTATTATTTGTTTTAGGATATCTATAAGCTAGTGTACCCCAAAACGGTGACACAATTAGTGTTTAGAAGTCACAAAACTCATATAAACAGGTAATGCTTGTAGTTTGTCACTTCCCCCGTAATGGATCAATGGTTTTATTTACGTCACCTCATACTTCAGTTTCTCATCACATCATTACTAGGGATGCTCTGATCAGGATTTTAGCAGCACACACTCAGTACCGATTCCTTGTCATGGTGATTGGCAGATCCCGACTACCGATTTTGATGCTTCAAGCTTTATAATGCAAAAAAGCTCATTTTCCCATAAAGTACGATACTTAATTTATTCTCTTAGGTAAGGTGAGATCATCACTTAAGGATGCTGCATATAATCCCTTTAAACATCTATTATAACAATTTAGTGTGGACATGTCATGGTCAAAGAGAGTTTTACAGAAAATAATAAAACAGATTTTAAAAATTGGTAAGAAATGATTAACAATGCAATTTGGAAACATTGCAAATGAAGGAAGAAGAATTCAACATGTTGCAATGAAGAAAATGTTCGGAGCGCATAATTAATACATAAGAAGGTAACCTAACCGATGTTGTACTTAGAACATCACTGTGACTCTTAATCTGTTCTCTAGTTCTCTCACAATCGTCACCTCTTCTTTTGCTTGTAAACTCATAAACAAACACATGCAATAGTTTCATGAGGTCAGCCAGATTGGTGAGTTCCGATTGAGTCATAAAATGTGATTATTGGCCAATACTGATCTCCAGTCGATCGATCAAAGCATCCCTAATATTAACCAATCAAATGCTATCTAGTGTCTGACATGTCCCACTACCTTAAAGACACTTCTCATTTGATGCCGTAGAGCTCAAACACTTCTCACTGGCAGAGCTGTGAGGAAAAACAAACACTACTGGCTGCTTTTAAAAAAAGAGTAGGGGTTACACTATGTCCCACCCTCTCTTCGTGTTTCAGTTGAGATTACGTCAAACTTCAAATAAAAATGCATATTTTAAAACTCTTCACAGGGCCTTTAAGCAGGTGTGAGTTGGAGGTATTGGAGATAATTCCTGGAGGGCTACAGCTCTGCAGATTTTGGGTTTGACACCCCTGGCTTCAGTATTCTTTGAGTAAGCATCATACTAACCAGTGACGCGGCCCTGTTCCAGCAACCTGACGTGGTGATGAAAGATCTGCTCCTGCACTCGGCACAAGGTTCGTTTAATCCTCTCCCGTCGGCTGACCATATACGTCAAATTACGCACCTGAACACACATATATGTGGATGAGACATAAAAATCTACAAAAACGCTTTTAAAAGGCATTATTATGCTAGCATTTTTTTGGCATGTGAGAACCAATGAGATTTGTTCTTGCACATCAAGCAAGGTAAATAAGTTGACTTTCTATCTATTTGAACACGAATCTAGATAAATAACTTCAAATAGATTCCTTTTATTATGTATTTTTGAGGTTTCTAATGTGTCAAACATACACAGACTTAAAAATCGATGAAAAAAAATAATGATTTGAGAATGAGAATAATAAATGACCTTTTGTGTTTTGTAGTGGAAGCGTTTGTATCAACATGATGGCGAGTAAATGTGTGTTGTTCACACTAATACCAAAAAAGGAAATTAAACATTCGTGTATCATACATTTGTACAGGTGTGTGCTTTGGGCTAAGAACACATTTTATGGTCTAATGGCAAAAATACTGATATAATAATGACTGTGGCATGACAGAATGAAACAGGGAAAGAAATTATGTTAAATGTTACTGAAAACACCAATATAAAACACTGACTAACCAACAATATTAAGTGAAAAAAGACCCCAATGATGATATGCTTTTTAGAGTATACGTTTTTTAAAGTTATAAAGTTAGTGACAGTTGAGCGTTTCAGATATTGTGCACTTTGCGTTTTCAGTTAAGTGCATGATCTAGATATAGAAAGTGCACTTTTTGTTTTTGCAATTCTTAGGTGTAAACAAACTACTTGCACTATTTCTACTTAAAAACAGAACAGCAAAGTGAATAATGAGTGAACTAGGGAATCTTGGTTGGTCACAAGATAATGGCAGCGTTCAAACCAAAACACATAAACGTACTGTCTGCATCCAGAAGTTTAAGTATGCTGTGCCTTCAAAGAAAACATTTCACAGTAGGAAGACATAAAGCACTTTTAAAGCACAATTCCAGTAAATATGATCACAAGCAGACAGTGCTAAACTAAAGGATTAACAGGCTCCAATGCAGTTTGTGCCTGTCAATTTCTATAAGTTCCAGGTGTAGCAGTAAAAACTTAGGACTAAATTGCTTTAATAACATGAATGCTTATGTGGTTAAATGCATTCATCATCATTCTATTCATTCTCTTTCCCTCTTATTTGTAAGTCATGTTAAATCATTTCTGTATTCAGAAGTATTTGTGTGTGACACTGAATGCTATGAAAGTGATGTAGAGCGCGTCTTAAGACGGAAGGGTTTTAATAAAACCCCAACACAAGTTTTCAAAAGAGATGCATGTTAGTAGTATCTGAAAAAAATTGTAATGCATCTCAGCTGATCACTTGTGATTGGATAACTGAAAACATGTTAGTCCTGAGCTGTGATTGGCTGTTGCATTCAGAGTAGTGTTGTCATGATACTGGAATTCAGTACGAATCGATACTGTTTTAAAAGTCACGTCGATCAGCTGGTTTGCCTATAAGCTGACATACGAACGATCCGATGATGAATTGCGACTTTAAAATGCTTCAGTGTCCCTGTATCTGTGGTTACACTCAGTAAACAGCATTGAGTTTGGTGAACTGTTGACCTCCACGACCAATCACAGTCATTTCTGCTTAATAGTGCTCAAATGTTAGCGAGAAATGGACATTTGAAAAATTTCAGTATTGATTGGTACCAAATTCCAGTATTCAAGCCTAATTCAGAGTGATAAAAAAGCCAGAATGTGAGGTAATTTGACAACATAAGGGTTTTGTGAAACTTACCCTCTCCAGATCCTGTCGCAAATGCGTGAAGAGCCGAAGTCGCCTTAAAAGCACTTCCTGTTCTCGTCGGGCAAGACTGTCTTCCTCCTCTTTTTTCGGCATGATGAGGGGCTGGTTGAAGTTCACCTTCCTTTTCAACTTCCAGTATTGAAACAAAAAGTCCACCATCTCAAGAGAAAGCTGCAGATGTTCGGCAACCTCATCAGCAGCGACGAAGCGATAGAACTCGTCCTCCAGCTGTTGGACTCGAAGCTTTCGCTCACTGAGTCTGGTCTCCTCTGGGTTCTGCGAGAGTCTGGTTTGGGAAGATGAAAAGTCTATTCCTCTATTTTTGCTTCTGTCTTCCCTTGTCGGGACCTTCACTGGTCTGTCATCATCGCCCTCTTCCTCATTCCAGTCCAGGCCAGAGTGCTTGGGACAAAATGACTTGAACTTGACTTCATCCGCCTCTGTGAGGATTGTGTTCATCTTCAGCCCACAATGCAGACCACAGGTCACGTGGAACGCCACACGGCAACTTTTGGCAGAACACTAGGGGGAATTGGAAAAACAAGGATTAGACCACAGAGGATGGAGAAATGTGAAGTTGGAAAAATGTGTTCTGATGCATGATACATGATGATAAAATGTTACATTTAACCCAAATAGGGTATATGCAGAGCTAGTGTTTCTTCCCATGCCTATAAACTTCTAGTGAACGGTTAATGTGACTTTTTCAATTTTATCTGTGTTGATGTTCCTTTTACAGTGTTGATGTTGTAATGTAATCAAAATATAATCTGTTAAATAGACTTTAGATTCATTTAGTTGTTAATGCGTAAACAGAGATAAAAAGCTGTTTACATGCACGCGCTGTCAGGATTAGCAGACTAGCGCAGAAACACCATTGAAAATACTGGGGTAAAATAAATGTTCATATTTTATAGACATGGCGCAAGAAAATGTAATTTAATGCAATGCTTCTTGTGCAATCTGAGACCCACTTATATTGTATATCAGGCAGTGGAGACCGTTGATTTTTAAAGAAAACAGACCTTAAACGCACCAATTTTGTAATAGAATACAGTTTACCAGAAGCACTTGACCCAGGTTAAATTAGAAGTCCTTCTGCATACTTTTGCATATACCCTATTGCTGTATACAGTATTATTTAATATGTCATTGAATTTTTTTTTTTACTCAAATTCTATTTAATTTATCTGGATTCAGTTTTTTTTCCCTGATTACATTTTTTTGGAAATCTTTTGTTTTTTTTAACACAGAAGAACAATTAAGTGATTATTCCTCAACTTTTTAGTAGTTTTATATATTCTTATTAAAACTATTACTATTTTGAAAAGCACATCTTGCTGTATAATAGTAAATAAATCAGTCAGCAAAACAAAGCCATTAAAGAATTTTTGCTATCATAAAACTATAAAATAAATTATTAATTGAAATTAAACTAAAAACATCAGACGACAAAAATAAAATGACTGCCTTTGTGAGAATATGGAAAAATATGAATAAAATAATATGAATGAAATTTGAAATATTACTAAAATACAGAATGAAAATGTGCAATGAAAACAAGCTAAATCAAAGTATTAACAAATACTATATTAGAGGGAATAAGAAAACAATAACAAGAAAAATGCTCAGTATCTCACTTCATATCAGGATATATAAATAATCTTGCTTTAATGTACACTACCGATTAAAAGTTTGGGGTCAGTAGGATTTTTAAATGTTTTAAATTAAGCTTATAACGCTTATTTTATCTTTATTTTTATCAAAAATACTGTACAAATTGTAAAATGTTATTGCACTATAAAATAACTGTTCAAAAGTAGTTTAGAATTTAATTTAATCATTTGTTCCAGCGATTTTAATGATGAATTTTCAGCTTCATTACACCAGTCTTCAGAGTCACATGATCCTTCATAAATCACTCTAATATTAATTATTATTATTATTAATGGTAATAAATGCAATAATGACTGGAGTAATAATGTCATTTAAAACTACATACAATAAGAAAGCAATTATTTTACATTTTAATAAATATTTAAAAAGATTATATTTAATAAATGACGCCTTGATGAACAGAATAATTTTCTTTAAAAAATAAAATAAAACCCAAACTTTTAACCAGTAGTGTACATCATTACAACGCATTTCCCATGTGTAAAACTTCCATCAAAAGAAAATTTATAAATGCTTAAACTTTGATGAAAAGCAATGATTCAGATTTAAAATGCACACTGGCCCCTCTGGGAGATTCTTCTTATCTGTACTGTATCAATAACATAATAAGAGATAAACATCACTGTATACCTGAATACAAGCTCCTGTTTTCTCTTTACACAGGCAGCATATTAGAGCCCATCTGTTGCTGGGTATATGAGACACATTAGTGATAGGCTCCATCTTCTCAGGGTTACCAATGCTTACCTAGAGATAAAGAGCACACAACAAAGCCCAGTCTCAGCACACATACTGCTCTTCTGCGTCATTAAATGAATCACTTTACATAAGTCTTCATTTGTGCATGCATCCTTACTTCAGGTATCCAGAGAGCACAGCTGACATGGACCCACTTGGTGCCACTGCGGGTGGGTTTCATGGCTCCGCCTTTTTTAGGGCACAGGTGGCATTTGGGAAAAATACCCAGCGCACAGGTACGGCAAAGCCAGCTGCCCTCAGGGACCTTCAGTATACCATAACACGCCTGTGGATAGATACATGGTTACGCAATTCATGTGTGCTGAAACATTTCTTCAAAATTTGGTCACAAATTTCTAACCTCAATATGATACCTTAAATATAACGATTCTCTTTTTTTTTAACCACAAAAAAAAAAGTCAAAATTACAATATGTATGCAGTTTTTTAATGTGTAAGAGTCAATGATAACGATTCTTTATTAAAGTTGAGTTAAACCAGTTCTCCAGATTTTCACTAGCCTTGCCAAATTTTTCACTGGCCCAGATGAAAAATAAGTAATTAAAGGAGTAAAATAAAAAATATTTCTCTTTCGTACATTTGTATCATGTAATAATCTAATAACTTTTGACAAGTGGTGAATTTGGTGAAGTTTTGGTTCTTGCCACTGTCTTGCTTGGTTTGGGACTTGT
This sequence comes from Danio tinwini, assembly GCA_903798205.1. Classification (NCBI taxonomy): domain Eukaryota; kingdom Metazoa; phylum Chordata; class Actinopteri; order Cypriniformes; family Danionidae; genus Danio; species Danio tinwini. The sequence continues at coordinate 13,343,981 of CAIGQZ010034880.1, forward strand.
GAATGGATCCATGGTTTTGCTCTTCACTGTTAAGACTTTCAATGAAATTTAAACCACACTGAGCTGAACTAAACTGAAATTCAACTCTGAAAACTGGACTGTAACAGTTTCAGTTTAACTTCTGTTAAGCTGCTTTGACACAATCTGCATATGAACATGAACTGAATTTCACACACATCACTAAAATCACAATTTTTCATTGCAACTTTAGTATAAGAGAAGAAATGACTGGCCTAAATCTGAAATCTGAAAAGACAAACTCAAGGACTTTCCATGACCAACACCCTCAAATTCAAGTGTTTAATGTGGGAACACATTTCAAGTGAGAGCAAGGTTACGTCATGTTATATGACAGAGATCTGATATCTGATTAGTGTGAATCAGAATTGAATATTATTGAACAAATCAGATTATTTCAGAATATAATATAGGATATAACTTTTGTATGGATTTATTGACAGCTTAGGCCCATATAACCTGAAGTTTTAAGATATATGAACATGCTTATATACATTTTTCGTGCCTCGTTGGTTTACATGATGTCCTAAAGTAAAGCAATTCAACATTACGTTAAATAAAATATTTGGCACTTTATGTTTGTCTGTGAAATGGTGAGGAACTATAGTAGTATAGTATGTTTGTGAACATCATGGCAATGTACAACACAAAGTAACTCATGCGTGAAACACTTAACGTAATGTGTAATTGTATGTAACTTAAAGAGCCCCTATTTTTGAAATCGACCTTCCATGTAGTGTGTAACACAGCTATAAGTGAAGTGAAATATCCAGCTAAAGCTTAAATCTGAAAGTGGACAGTTTTTAAAACTATTGATTCATCTAAAAAAAAAAAGTCAACTCATAGTGGTTTAAATGAATCGTCTTGATAACGAGTCTTGAGCCGTTTCGGCATGACGTCGATACGAAACATAATGGTTGCGCGCAGACCCACAAAATTTGAAACCTGCACACTAACACAGCAGCAAAGACAAACAGATCCTGAAGTTATGAAGACACTGTGCTTACCTGGATATTATTGGAAGTGTGAGGGAAAGAAGTGCTTCCGCAATCTACATGCTTACAATGAACTTTCAGTACACAGCTCATGGATTAGTTTCTTCCTCCATTTTGTTTTATAGATACTAGTATTGAACAGTTCATTCCAGTGCATTAATGTGAGAGTATGCTGTAGGAGCGAGTTCACATTTTCACAGTTCTACATTTTTATTCTTGTAATTATTCTAATTATTGGAGGTATTATCAGTTTTTATACTTCTCACGATTTCTTTTTATCATTTATTTTTCATTTTCTACATAATTTTATTAATTTGATGACGATAATTAAATATTACATATTTTATACATATCTAAAATGCTTTGGCAATACTGTACAAAATGTCATGCTAATAAAGAGACTTGGACATGAGAGAAAGAGAGAGAATATGGCAGGTACTGTGAAAAAGTGATTTATCACTTTAAATATTTTAGCATTAAAATATTGTTACTTTTGACATCATAAGCAACACACACACCTGATGCACGCAGATGTTGCACTTGTCACAGAACACCATCTCGTTGCCGTCCTCGCCGTCAGGAGACTGACAGACATCACAGACCACATCCTCATCATACTCGATACCAAGCCCCTCCTCTGTTTCCATGGCGTGGCTCATGTTGTCATAGCAACGGCGCTCAAACTCCTCCATGACCCGCTCCATTGTCAGCTCATCCAGGGGTTGCATGCCTACAGGCAAATCATTTAGCTGTAGGTGCTTTTTTCCCCCACATAGTGAAGAAATTTGTGTGCATAATGAGCAAAATAAAAACTCCAGACTGTATTTGCTCACCCATTTTACTGAACTCCTCATTAGTGATCTGCAGCCAAGCTACGTCCTCCTCATTCAGGTCATAGCGACACATGCCATCAGCCAGTGTCTGAATACCCACGTACCCAAGCACAGATGACTCAGATGAGCGAATCAGCTTCTTGGGTTTGATGAACAGAGGAGCGGTGCTTTTCTCAGCTACAGTGCTGCAAAAAAAGAAAAAGAACAATGAATCAATAGGAACTACTTAAGAAGAATAGTTTGACAGGGAAGAAGAAAAACATATTTTACCGCACTGCACACTGCGGTATAGACTCTGGACTGACAGGGACTTGAACCCCTTTCTCCCACTCCTGCCGCCAGGGATCGGCCAGCTCATAATAGTCCTCAGGATTAAGCTGGTGTGAATCATGCAGCTTCATAGCAGTGATCAGGTCTGTCCTGAACACCTGTAAAAAGAGGACAAAAAATGTGCATAAGAATATGTACTAAATGGTTTCAGACAAACATCTACAGCAAAGTCGTATGCAAGGCTTGACATTAACACCCACCAACCTGCCAAACGCGGGTAGATTTCAGCTGTGGCGGGTTAGACAGCCACTCCCATTAGCCATTTTGGCTGGTTGATAAAAATGCTTGAATTGTTAATGCTGGCTCGTTACTAAAGATTAGAATTTTTAGTTTAGGACCGTTTGTCAGTATGTGAGCAAATGTCTTAGAACCGAGAAGAAGCACGACTAATAACTGTTCGGACTGGCAAAACAAAGCAGGTGAATCCCGAATGAGAGGATGATCAGGCGCATGGCAAGACACAGGCGATCCTCACTCACTGACGAGGGCTTTAGTGTCGCGCGCACAGCTGATGTGATGTGCATGTGAGTGCTTAAAAGCACCCATGTCTCATTTCCTTGCATACAGCAACCGTGCCTGAAAATGCAACTGGTGCAATTGGTTCTCTTTAAAATAGACTGGACAAAAGCAGTACTTGTGCACCCACAGTGCTGCTGCTTTCAAGAGCTTGAGATGTTTTGTAAGCAGCAGTTTTTTTAAAGAACACTTTTGTTGAATAAAAAGTGTATGTATAGATTTGTAATTTATTTGTTTTGACACAATATTGAAAATTTGTGGCAAGGAAACATTTTGTTTGGTGTGGCTAGAGAAAATTGGTAAATCCTTAAAGTTGAGCCCTAAAAAGTCATGTAAAATAAAACTAATTGCAATGCGACACTATGAAACCCCAACACATTCACAACACAAGTTACAACACACACAAAAGTAAAATGAATGAGGAGGCATATGGACGTAACACATCATTTAAATCAAGTAATCAAGCATATCAAATTCAAATTGATGCTTATATATGTATTTTCCCAACAACAAAATTGTGGCTAGTGAAAATGCAGAGAGATTAGTAATGTTGAAAAACAACTAGCCTCAGTGGCTGGTGATCAAAAAAGTTATTGTCAAGCCCTGATCATATGTGTATGTGAGTGAGTTTTGTGTACCTCAGATGGTCTCTTTCCACTCTGTTTCCTGTGCTTGGAGTTGGAGTGCTGAGACCAGGACGTGGAATTACCTGAAAGTGTTGACAAAAACATGATATGACATGCATGACACGTCCTGTGCTGAAGATGCTGAGAAAGAGGGATCCTGTTATTAGCAGCTGCAATAATAATAGAAAATGGCAGAACTAGTTTTGCAAAAGTAGAAGGATCATGTTGGGGCTATAGCTAAAGGGTGAAATATTAAAATTAGCATAAAATGAAATTTGCAATCTGCATTTTTTCCCTCTTCTGCGATGTACAGTATGTGAGCAATTCCATGCAATTGTGAACCTTGCCATGAAAAAAAAATAAAGTTTTCACCAAAATAGCAAAATCCTGTTTGTGTAGGCTTGTACTTTCCAGTACTGTAAAATACTCAAAAATGTTTCTGTCAATGTTTTCTAACTATTTTATTTGATTTACCAAAGTCACACAAGTGCAAATTTCACATGCATAATGGAGAGATGTCATATCCATAACGAAGCTTTTTCCTCATAAATGCAAAAATGTCAAATAAATAAAATAAATTAATTTAGTTCTTTTGAGAGCCGACTATTATCCTCTTTTGATTAGCAATGTTTCTGTTGGTTTGTACAGTTTAAATCACAGAATTTCTACAAAGCATGTTGTACACTGTAAACTCAGAGGACTTTTTTGTCACATCCATAACGCATGTTTATTTTCCTCATTTAAAATATGTTTACAGATTGATATTTTTCTGATCCCACAAATCTGTGGTTAGTTAATTTGGAAAATATAAACAGATGTTTCAATATAATGTTAACATATACATTCTCTGTGTATTTATGTTTTAGGTTTTTACTGAAAATCATATCCATAACGCTGGAACTGCTCATGTGCAATTTAAAAAAAAAAAAAAAAGTCGGGTGGAACTTTTCTCCATCTGGAAGTGATTAGATAGTTGTTGTCTGTTAATAGGGTGCATTAGTGCCCACTTTATTCAGCAGTGCAGTATCTTTGCTTTATGTTTTTTTACACTAATAAAACTCTGTAACTGGGTAAAGTCTACATAGGATACAGCTGCAGATTCGCACATCAATATAGCAACATTTTTGTAACACTGTATAACAATAATTAATATTTTAACAAGACTGGGACAGTTGGGTTTAGAGTTGGGCTAAGCGAGGCGTAAATAAAATACAATTTATTGGGTAATTTCATAAATAACATAAATAATACTCGATACAACAACTGTTTTTACATTACTGGGTATAGGGGTTGGGATAGGCGTTAATAAAATACAATAAACGGGAAAGTTAATAAATAATATAAATAATTCTCGTTAACTTCCGTCCACAACCGTATTTGATCTAGCAACAACCCTGTAACAGTGGCGCTTCATTGCTGTGAAATCAGATGAGTGATAAGCTGATATAGATGATAGATTATTGTATAATTAGAAAACATAGATCAACCTTACTGTATAAACAAACGGCATCTTAGGTAAAAGCATGTCTGTTAACTTAATTACTACTTAATCCTCATTTACTTCACTTATAACTTAATTACTACTAACAATAATTATCAAATGAAATGTACACAGATAATCATTTATAATAAACACTGCATAAAAATACAAGAAGAGTCTATTGTGATATCAAAAGTAACTTTCATGACAGCCAACATTAGTTTTGAGCGTGAACAAGTTTCTTTAGGCAAGCTGATACTTGAAAAAACGGCGTCTGTCTACTCACTCCCATTGTCCGAGTCCTCGCTGGTGCTCGGGACACGGCTTCGCTTCATCATGAGCTGCCGTGGCCTTCAAGTGATGCGGAAATCTGTAGAGGTTGATCAAACATTAGCAGAACATTCCTGAAAACTGACCTGGGGAAATCACCGTTGAGTGCGCGTACCCCAGCCAGAACACACAGCCATGAGAATTTAGAAACCAAACGTACCCCAATTAAGAGACTTTATTTCACACGTTATATAGAATTATATCTCAGCTTAATATAAAGAATTGACTATAGGTAATCCATCCTTATTCTGACTCCTTCAAAAAGTGTAAACAATGTGGCGCTACCAACCGTTGCTGTTTGGTTGAGCATCGCGACAAACATTGACTGAACCAATAGCGTGAGTTTAAAGGCGGGACTAAGTGTTGGATTGCCCACTGTCAGACTTGGGGCGTGTGCGAGTAATGTACACACTTCACCAGTTTATGTTATTCTGCTCCAGGTGAGGTTTTAAAAACGTTTTAAACTAATGTAATTTCTCGTATCTCAAATATCTAACAAGAAAACAGAAAATAAGCTGAGCAATTGGTGCACATTCGAACAACGTCACCCACGTTTTGATGTAATAATATCAAATTTATCATCATATTACATTATGATTAATATATAATATGGAGGTATATGGACGTACGGAGTGTGTCAAACACAAATACTAGAATGAGAAACAAGTTTAACTAAGAAATAAACTCAGTCATTGTATTTATTAATGCACTTTAAAGCAGCTTTAGGGTTTTTACAATTATTTTTACCTCGACACACCTAACATGTCACTACCAAACACGGTTGCAGGTGAACCATTTAAAATCTATTTGACTAAACAAGAAAAGCAAACCCATATCTAGTAGGATATATGAAAAGGTTTAGATATGTACATCTTGTTTTTATAAAGTTAGCCAAGATCATAAAGTTAAAAAATTTATTTAGTCATTTAAATATCACAACTACCAGCTAATTCCAACGGTACAAGTAGAGGAAAAAAAACGAAACGCTACAGCAGGACATGTACCACTCGACAACAGATCACGCAGTGCAAACGCTCAACGTGACGCTGCTGACAGACCACGCCTCTTGACGTCACATAGCTGTCCATTTCAATGCCAGTTAGCAAATTAAAAACAAAACTAATAATATGCGTTTCTCACGAATCAAAATGAATTTTGCAGCGTTTTAATACACAGCTTCTGCTGCTCGTTTGTATATTTAAGCACAAACGTACCGCATAAAGAAAATCCAGCTGTGTTGGATCATTCGTTCGGTTTTAAAAAAGTCATTTCTATTGCGCAAATCCATAAATTTACTAGATTTAACTTCTAACGCAATCCCCCAGGAAAAGTTACTATTTTTCACCGTTATTTTCACAACATCATGGCAGTGCTGAATCCGGACCAGCCCAGGCAGTGGCACGCGGAAAACTGTCTAATAGTCCTCCGAATATATGCAGAATTCATACATAAATCAAAAGTGGAAAACACGGATATGGGTTTGAAGCCAATTTCAGCGTCAATCGAAAAACTTTTAGGGCAAAAAGCACAAGCCCAACAGTCAGGCCAGGGCGCGCGCGCCTAACTTGCGATATGACGCTTGGACACACATACACACACACACATGCGCGCGCACGACCAGCACCTACGCGATTCAAAGTACCTACCAAATATTAACGTATACCACATCCGCGGCTCATAGAAATCAATAAAGAGGCCAAATGCACGAAAACATTTATTTAGGGCAGCGTCCGCTACTGCTCAACTTAATCTTTTGGCGCCATTTTAATGACGTGCTACATTTGCACCGGACCATCTGCATGAAGAGCTCGCGGAAATCCTGGAAAACACTTGCACCTCCCTGCCTGAAAAACACACATACTACAGCACAGCGAGAAAATCTGGTGTACCTACATAAACAGGTCTGGCTGATCCTGCGCTGGCGTTTCTGTAGCGCTTGCTCAGAGTTTGAGTAGTCGCCTCTCCTCTCCTCCACCCCACACACACAAACACATGCAGGTTACGTATGCGCGCCGCCGCTGCTTGTTTCCTGCAGGGGGCGCGCGCACGCACATGCGATTATCATGACTTCCATTTCAGCTGTTTCATAATAACCACATCTGTTTTGACTGGAGATGACGATGATGATGACAGAGTTTTTTAACACACTTCATATTTTAAGATAAATCCATGACGGAAAACTGTTTTAATTAAAGGAAGGTGTCATGTTATGTCACCACTACTAATTCAAAGTGGGTTAAAATATGTAATAATAAATTTAAGCTTCAAAATAATTCATTTGACTTGTTTGCTTGCTTTATGGGAGTGTGAAATGCTTCACAAATATATTGAACCTTTGGAGAATGTACAAAATCCAAATACTGTAAATCCCATAGGACCACTTCACAGCAAAAAGGCTTTGTTCATTTTCCTTTATTAGATTTTTCTGTTGGAAAATATAAACGTATGGCACTTGATCAAGTACACAAACAATAGATCCAAAATAATGATTAAAAAAAACTTTAATCATCCTTTGGCCACCCAAGGTGTAGACTTTATTCCTTCAGTAGGATTTTAAATAAGATTTTTTAGTGTAAACTGAGGTCTTTGGTATTTAATGGAATGCAAATGTACCAGTAAACCAGTACTTTGAGAGTAAAAAAACATAAACACAATACAAAATTAATATCTGTGCCTCTTTATGATACACTGAAGTCTTCTGAAGCATAGTAAATGGTCTGTGCAAGAATTATAGCCTTATTTATAACAATATTAATCCATAGTGTTTAGCAAACAGTGTGTTGATGATAGTCTGGAGCACAAGCTTCTTGTAAATAATGTTCAGTTTCTTGCAAAGACTGATTGTTATATTTCCTAAGACTGCAGCGTGTGAGCAGGACTCTCAAGGTACTAGTAGCCATTAATTAGCATTTTATTAATCAGCAAGGACCACAGTTTCAGCTAAAAATCTCATTTAATATTCTGTATACTAACATATCAAAAGCTAATTTTCATTTCTGGGTGAACTATCCCTCAAAAAATACATAAAAAAATCTTCTGTAGTAGGATGGATAAATTAACTAGGAGTTGTCCGGAATAATTGAGAAAAAAAAATCATCATATTTATGAAATTGATTGATATGCAGGCCTTCTTTAATTAAAAATCACCTACTGCTATTATATTTACAGATTATGCATGTTTTTAATCTTTTATACATTGTAGGTACAACCAACAACCACTAGGGGTCAACACGTAACCATTTGTCAAGTTGGCAGTGCATAGATACGCCAGATAGGATGGAGGGTGGAGCTTATTTTTGACACATCACTGGCCAATGAAAAACAGCTCCTGTCCCACCGCCTCTCAGACCACTTCTGCAGGCCTCAGGGAGGAAAAGTCACAAATAACTACACCTAATCTCTACCAAGACTTCAGTCTTTAGGAGGAAATGTAAGGATCAGTAGTATATTCACATTGTGATGGAGAAAATACTCCTTTACAATATTCCCAAAACAAACAACAGGCGTCTGACGTGTGCGTGAACACGATTACTGATATGTCTGATCAAAACAGGACTGCAGACAAGGCAGAAAGGGTACTAGAATCACTTTGGTGCTTGTTCATTTGAGTGCCAGAATAGCGTCGTATGATTTTCCGGTCCGACAGACCTGCACGTCTCTGAATCCTGCATCTGTGAGCAGGCGTGTGTAATACGATGGTGGATGTTCCTTCCCTTCTGTCTGGACCAGCATGTTCAGAGAAAAGATCTGAACCATAGTTGGACCTTTGCGATTCTCAAACAGCAGTGCTTCTGCTATCAGGACACCTCCACCTAGAGATGGTGAGGAGGACAAAAGAGCAAGTCAGATGCTTGTTGTCCTTTGAGGGCCATTGATTACTACTGTTGATCTGGTAGTCTTTATTGAATGTGGTAATTCTCACCTGGATGACATGCTGCATGAATCTTCCTCAGCAGCTTGAGATTTTTCTCCTCTTTCCAGTCATGAATGATTCGGGCAAGAATGTATAAATCCGCTGGAGGGATTTCCTCTTCAAAAAAGTCCCCTGTAAACACAGAGATTAGAAAAGCTATAGTAGAGTTATATTTCATCAGTGCAGTTTTACATTACATCTTAAATGTTTTAAATCTATTTTTTATGTTTATGAAAGTTTCATGCTCACCATAAACATATGGTGATAGTGTATATGAGATGAAAAGAAAATAATTTTTAAATTTTTTTTAAATACATTATTTTTTTATGGGAAACAAAAGGTTTTTGTTAAAGGGAGAGTACACACACTTCAGTTTTATAAATGTTTTTTTTATTCTGTTTTACACAAAAAGAAGATATATTGAATAATGTTGAAAACCACTGACATCCACAGAAGGACAAATAAATACTGTTGGAAGTCAATAGTTACAGGCAGGGCCGGATTAACCAATGGGCATTATAGGCACAGGCCCAGGGACCCGTGCACACTTGGGGCCCCTGCGAGGGGGGAAAAATGCTGATTTTGGAGTGTCTATTTAGGCTAAGTGCCAATAGCGCACCTCGTTGGAATAAGCTAGTTGATTGCTCCCTGCCAGCACCGTTGATTGACAGAGTCAACATAACCACAGAGCGCAGTTAAAAAGCAGGTGGGAGTGGCGTAGCTCGTAAAGAGCATGGAAACGTGTTTTGAGGCGATCGATCATGAACCCGGTTCGAATCCAGCGACTGATGAACACGTTCTTCTTTTTCCCCCATTACATATCAGATTGGAAATACATTTATTTTCAATAGAAAGGAAATGTTTTTATTAAAAAATTTAAATAAAGTATATAAAATGAGTCACAAGGTATTTAATAAGGATAATAATATAAAATATTCTATAAACAGTTATTTTCCACCTGGTGTTAAATGTTAGTGACTATATTAGTATCTTAATATAATTAATCTGTATTTACAATGTTAGTCGCCCTGCTTCACCCATATTCTCCGACCTCATGGAGAGAGAGAGAGACAGAAAAAGCCCCTGAATTGGAGAGAGACAGGAGAGAACTGGTACAGTGTGTGTGATTTTGGATACTTTCAGCCTTAAAATCAAGTGCTTTTTGCCTACTCTTCTTCATCACGAGGGAGACAGTAGGAATCATTAATCAGTGTGTGTATTATGGAAGACTCAGATTCATAGAACTGGATTGGAGAGGTGTTATATCCAAATTATATGCATTATAAGTTTGTAGAAGTTATACATTAAAAATACCCTTAAATATACATTTTTAGTACTGCTTTAGTGAACTTGAACAAGTATATTAAAAACAATTAATTTTCACTATATTAGTATTTTTTATCAAACTGTGCTTTAAATGCTTTTAAAATCAGGGAAATCTTTGTTGACTATAAATATGTACTATGTCATTTATAAAAAAAATGTGGGCAAAATATTATAGATGAACTTTATTTAAAAAATATTATATTAATCTTATTTTTTAATTCAACTATAGGGGTGTGGCCTTGTAGGGGGCCCTACAAGACATTCTGCCCAGGGGCCTCTGAATTCTTAATCCGGGCCTGGTTACAGGTTTCCTACATTCTTCAAAATATATATTTTTCTATCCCATACATTCTTTCCCATACATAATACTATACATTCATTTTCCTTCAGCTGAGTCCCTTTATTTATCAGGGTTCGCCACAGCAGAATAACCCGCCAACTTATCCAGCATATGTTTTACACAGCGGATGCCGAGAAAACCCACAAAATAACGGGGAGAACATACAAACTCCACACAGGAAATGCCAACTGGCCCAGCCGGGACTTGAACCAGCGATCTTCTTGCTGAGTCGACAGTGCTAACCACTGAGCCACCGTGTTGCCTAGTCCCATACAATTGAATGCTTTTATTTTTATTTTGTAGTTTTAGATTTAGCTTTTGGCTTAAGATGGAAGTCAGAAATAACAATTATGGTCAATGCATTTACACTTCACACACCTGAGGTGTTTATCCAGTTACACTGCATTAGTTGGCGAATCAGAACAACAATGTATTTTGGCTGAAGGAGTTCCAAAGTCTGCATCTAAAATGCATATTTCCCTACTATATACTAGCTGAAAATCTATATGACCAAAATTTTGTTTTATTTCAAAAGTACCAAGATGACACCATGGTGAATGTAGTACTGTACAGGGAGTGCAGAATTATTAGGGAAGTTGTATTTTTGAGGATTAGTTTTATTATTGAACAACAACTACGTTCTCAATGAACCCAAAAAACTCATTAAAATCAAAGCTGAATATTTTTGGAAGTAGTTTTTAGTTTTAGCAATTTTAGGAGGATATCTGTGTGTGCAGGTGACTATTACTGTGCATAATTATTAGGCAACTTAACAAAAAACAAATATATACCCATTTCAATGATTTATTTTCACCAGTGAAACCAATATAACATCTCAACATTCACAAATATACATTTCTGACATTCAAAAACAAAACAAAAACAAATCAGTGACCAATATGCCATCCATCAGTGACCAACCTGCCATCCATGGATTCTGTCAGTGTTTTGATCTGTTCACCATCAACATTGCGTGCAGCAGCAACCACAGCCTCCCAGACACTGTTCAGAGAGGTGTACCGTTTTCCCTCTTTGTAAATCTCACATTTGATGATGGACCACAGGTTCTCTATGGGGTTCAGCTCAGGTGAACAAGGAGGCCATGTCATTAGTTTTTCTTCTTTTAGACCCTTTTTTGCTAGCCACGCTGTGGAGTACTTGGACGCGTGTGATGGAGCATTGTCCTGCATGAAAATCATGTTTTTCTTGAAGGATGCAGACTTCTTCCTGTACCACTGCTTGAAGAAGGAGTCTTCCAGAAACTGGCAGTAGGACTGGGAGTTGAGCTTGACTCCATCCTCAACCTGAAAAGGCCCCACAAGCTCATCTTTGATGATACCAGCCCAAACCAGTACTCCACCTCCGTCTTGCTGGCGTTTGAGTCAGACTGGAGCTCTCTGCCCTTTACCAATCCAGCCACGGGCCCATCCATCTGGCCCATCAAGACTCACTCTCATTTCATCAGTCCATAAAACCTTACAAAAATCAGTCTTGAGATATTTCTTGGCCCAGTCTTGACATTTCAGCTTGTGTGTCTTGTTAAGTGGTGGTCGTTTTTCAGCCTTTCTCACCTTGGCCATGTCTCTGAATATTGCACACCTTGTGCTTTTGGGCACTCCAGTGATGTTGCAGCTCTGAAATATGGCAAATCTGGTGGCAAGTGGCATCTTGGCAGCTGGACGCTTGACTTTTCTCAGTTCATGGGCAGTTATTTTGCACCTTGGTTTTTCCACACGCTTCTTGCAACCCTGTTGACTATTTTTGAATGAAACGCTTGATTGTTTGATGATCATGCTTCAGAAGCTTGGCAATTTTAATAGTGCTGCATTCCTCTGCAAGATATCTCAGTATTTTTGACTTTTCTGAGCCTGTCAAGTCCTTCTTTTGACCCATTTTGCCAAAGGAAAGAAAGTTGCCTAATAATTATGCACACCTGATATAGGGTGTTGATGTCATTAGACCACACCCCTTCTCATTACAGATACACATCACCTAATATGCTTAATTGGTAGTAGGCTTTCGAGCCTATGCAGCTTGGAGTAGAACAACATGCATAAAGAGGATGATGTGGTCAAATTACTCATTTGCCTAATAATTTTGCACTCCCTGTATATCCAGATTACATTCAAACTACACACATTTATAAACACTCATTCACTCACTCACTCACACACTCACTCACTCACTCTCCTTCAGCTTATTCCCTCATTTTTCAGGGGTCTCCACAGTACAATAAACTGCACACATTTATATAAAAAATACAAAATATGTCTGTGCCAATAGCCTAGTGGTTAAGTGCGTCGACATGTAACACCAAGGTGCTCACGATGACCTGAGTTCGATTTCCAGCTCAAGGTCCTTTGCTGATCCTTCCCCTCTCTCTGCTCCCCATGATTCCCTGTCAATTCTCTACACTGTTCTATCCTTTAAAATGTTAAAAACTCATTCATTCATTTTCCTTCAGCTTAGTCCCTTTATTAATCAGGGGTCGCCACAGCGGAAGGAACCACCAACTTATCAAGCATACACAGCGGATGCCCTTCCAGCAAACTCATTCACACACATACACTACAACCAATTAAGTTTATTCAATTCACCTATAGTGCATATCTTTGGACTGTGGGGGAAACCGGCGCACCCGGAGGAAACCCACATGAACATGGGGAGAACATGCAAACTCCACACAGAAATGCCAACTGGCCCAGCCGGGACTCGAACCAGTGACCTTCTTGCTGTGAGGCGACAGTGCTTACCACTGAGCCACTATGACGCCCAGGTAAAAAAACTCCTAAAATATAATAAAAAATACATACTATATAAAATATATGTATTGTTTACAATAAAAACATCATAATTTTGTGGAGATCAAGCATGGTTATTTTGTAAAAAGAAAAAAAAAACCATCTTAATCCAAAAGCATTCATTGTGCGATGAATCCTGTTCAGTTTAGAATATATTTAGAATAAATATCCCTAAGTGGATTTTTGCCTCTAATTTGAGGCTATTCATATTTGAGTTAGTGTTGAAGTCATGCAAATGTACTTTAGCTACATTTTCATTCACAGTAATAAGAATAATTGCTTTTTAGGGCAGTTCACAAGTTCAGGAGGACAGAGAATTGGTCAAAAGGCAACCATTAGCAATGTTACAATGCATCATTACGCACCCTCTTGAAAGCAGATGGTGTCATCTTGCTGGGCAAAATGCCGTTGGGCCGTCTGAACCACAGTCGGCAGATCCAGAACCATGACGCTGGAGGACGGATACTCTTTAGCCAGCTCTCGTGCCAATGCACCAGAGCAGCCTGCAAAAAACACCACAAAATAACATAAGTCACACTTCTACTGCTTCAATCATTTTTTTATGAAAAATGACAACATTTCTGCAATACTGCAATCTCATCGAGAGCATTTACTCTCACCTCCCAGATCTATGACAGACTTGAAACTAGAAAGATCGAAAGCTGTCACTATGTCATGGCCGTCAATGACCCACGTAGAGTTCATCAGTCCCATGAACTTCAGCATCTCCTCTTCTGACCTGAAACGACAGATGGTACATTTCCAGATGGATTCACATCAAAGTTGGGACAAACAAACCCAGATACTGACACTTCTGCCATCTGTTACAAAACACGGCCATTAGCTTTAAACAGATGCACAACCATAAATAAAATGTTGGGTATGAATTATACACAGTAATTGGTACAATTAATATGAAGTAAAAGCAAACAAACAAACATAACAATATTTAAACAGAAATATGAGTTCATAAATTCTCAACTATACTAAATCTAATGCAACCTAATGGCACTCACACTCACAACAAAACTGATACAAGTCCTTTTTGCACCATCACATACACACAATGCTTAGCTTAAGGCACTGTAGCACACACACAGACAGTCCCAGCACCCCTCCAGACGCCTGTCATAAAGCCTCAAAGCTGAATGGCTTGTAGTCCATGACCTAGAATTACACAGCACCAGCGGCTAATCGCTTAAGACCGCATCACTGCAGTCAGAGAAAGGACTTTTAATCTAGTGACGTCTAACAACAACAACAAACATATTTGCACAAACACTACTGCTAATGTTAAATTCATCACACACACCTGTATATGGCAGAGAAGATCTCTTCAGACGGGAGGCCGAAGGTTTTCTCATTCTGGTTCTTCCCTTCCCTGAAAAATGTTCAGATATTCTGATTATTATTCCCTTCCCAAATTAAGAAAATACTACAGTAAAATATAGTAAATACTAGTGTTTTAACCATACTATAGTGAAGTACTGGAATAAATCTTTTGTGGTAATGTTAGAGTTGGTATGATAATAACAGTTGGTAATACAACAGCTACAGTAAAATAATAAATTACCCAATAGTATAGTTATAGGGTAGATTATACTACACTGCATCTACAGTATTTTTTACCGTTTATCAACTGATTATAGTTAATACTACAGTATGTTGTAGCCTTCATTACCCTAAAATAATACACTTTACTATAGTATTTACTATAAATGTATATTTTTATATACAGTTAAAGTCAGAATTATTAGCCCGCCTTTGATTTTTTTGATTTTTTAAACATTTCCCAAATAATGTTCAACAGAGGCAACGCAGTGGCGCACTAGCTAGTGCTGTCGCCTCACAGCAAGAAGGTCGCTGGTTCGAGCCTCGGCTGGGTCAGTTGACGTTTCTGTGTGGAGTTTGCATGTTCTCCCTGCGTTGGGTGGGTTTCCTCCGGGTGCTCCGGTTTCCCGTACAGTCCAAAGACATGCGGTACAGGTGAATTGGGTTGGCTAAATTGTCCATAGTGTATGAGTGTGAATAAGCATGTGTGGATGTTTCCCAGAGATGGGTTGCGGCTGGAAGGGCATCCGCTGTGTAAAAACATGCTGGATAAGTTGGCGGTTCATTCCACTGTGGTGAGCCCGGATTAATAAAGGGACTAAGCCAAAAAAGAAAATGAAATAATAAATAAATGAATGTTTAACAGAGCAAGGAAATTTTCACAGTATGTCTGATAATATTTTTTCTTCTGGAGAAAGTCTTATTTGTTTTATTTCGGCTAGAATAAAAGCAGTTTTAAATTTTTTTTAAAACACATTTTAAGGTCAAAATTATTAGCCCCTTTAAGCTATATATTTTTTAATAGCCTACAGAACAAACCATCATTATACAATAACTTGCCTTATTACCCTAACCTGCCTATTTAACCTAGTTAAGCCTTTAAATGTCACTTTAAGCTGTATAGAAGTGTCTTGAAAAATATCTAGTCAAATATTATTGACTGTCATCATGAAAAAGATCAAATAAATCAGTTATTATAAATGAGTTATTAAAACTATTATTTTTAGAAATGTGTTGAAAACATCTTTCCTCTGTAAAACAGAAATTGGTGAAAATAATAAACAGCAGGGCTAATAATTCTGACTTTAACTGTATGTTAGTACACAAATTACCTGACATTTTAATTACCTGTATTGCAAAATAATAATAATACACTCACCGGCCACTTTATTGGGTACACCTTACTAGTACCAGATTGGACCCCCTTTTAACTTCAGAACTGCCTTAATCCTTCGTGGCATAAATTCAACAAGGTACTGGAAATATTCCTCAGAGATTTTGGTCCATATTCACAAGATAGCATCACGCAGTTACTGTGAACAGTGAACTCATTGTCATGTTCAAGAAACCAGTCTGAGATGATTCACGCTTTATGACATGGCGCATTATCCTGCTGGAAGTAGCCATCAGAGGAAGGATACACTGTGGTCATAAAGGGATGGACATGGTCAGCATTAATACTCAGGTAGGATGTGGCATTGACACAATGCTCGATTGGTACTAATGGGCACATAGTGTGCCTGGAAAATATCCCCCACACCATTACACCCCCACCACCAGCCTGAACCATTGATACAACCATTGATGTTACAGCAGAAATCAAGGTTCATCAAACCAGGCAACATTTTTCCAATCTTCTATTGTCCAATTTTGGTGAGCCTGTGCGAATAGTAGCTTCAGTTTCCTGTTTTTAGCTGACAAAAGTGCCACCCGGTGTGGTCTTCTGCTGCTGTAGCCCATCCGCCTCAAGGTTGGACATGTTGTGCATTCAGAAATCCTCTTCTGCATACCTCGGTTGTAACAAGGAAATACTCAGACCAGCCTTCTGGCACCAAAACTATGCCACGTTCAAAGTCACTTAAATCACCTTTCTTCCTCATTCTGATGCTCAGTTTGAACTGCAGCAGATCATCTTGACCATGTCTACATGCCTAA
Organism: Danio tinwini; assembly: GCA_903798205.1. NCBI lineage: Eukaryota > Metazoa > Chordata > Actinopteri > Cypriniformes > Danionidae > Danio > Danio tinwini. The sequence continues at coordinate 13,360,975 of CAIGQZ010034880.1, forward strand.
ATGCATTGAGTTGCTGCCATGTGATTGGCTAATTAGAAATTTGCGTTAACAAGCAGCTGGACAGATGTACCTAATAAAGTGCATTTGTGTGTGTATATAGTAATAAAAAAGGGAAAATATGTCATTTCTCAGTGCTAAGTCTTACTTGTTTAGTGGTAAATCACGAGATGTGATACCAATGTAATTCTACAGTATTAATAAGCATATTGCCACAGCAGTCAGAAACTGACAAGGGCTTGTGACCCAAAATAAACTAAATATTCAAAAAAATTCAAGATAAAGAGTCAAAACATTCCCCTGTGTATTTAATTAACTAAATCTATGACAACTGAGAATAAAGTGGAAATAAAGAAGAAGTGTCCATTATCAGATTTCAGAATAAGCATTAAGTGTCTATCAAAACTGGGATGGATAAACCTACCTAACAGCATCTACCAGATTGTTCCAGAGCGGGTAGATGGTCTGAGAGGAATAAATGATCAAATCATGCAGAGATTTGGGGCTGGTTTTGGCCAGGTAGAGATTAGCAACATCTGTACTGCTATAAAGAGCTTTGAGAGAAGACAGGAGTAAAGCTTTAGAGACTCGACAAATGATTTTCTGATATACTAGACACTATGAATGCATGATGTATGAACAAACAGATAAAATATCTTTATGTTTTAAAAGAATCTAGGTTATTTCCACCCATTTGTGGTGGAATTACAACATTTTTCAGCAACTTACTACTTCCCGGCACCACTTCCACATCCACAATCTCAATGGCAACCATCAGATCCAGCAGGCGCTCAATGCCATCTTGACTGGTGCCAAGCTGTTGAGCCACTTCAGCTGCACTCAGGGGCTTTTCGGACTGGAGGAGCAAGTCGAACACCCCTAACTCACAAGCTGAAAATATTGCCTGAAGGAGAGGAGACATTCAGGTAATCATTTTTTTGTGGAAATGTATTGCCTAAAAACATTTGAGCAAACAAACAAATTTTTTTAAAAGTTAGTAGAACAAAAAAAATTTTCTTTGTTACATCAACATGTTTGTGACGAGTGAATCAACACACTGCTGTCTTTCATTAAAAGGATTGTTCAGCCCCAAAATTTTAATTGCATCATCATTTATACTCCCTTTAAAACCTTTCTTTAAAACCTTTATGAGCCTTTTTCTTCTGTTGAACACACAAAAAATTATAGTAAAACATGCTGGTTGATGTTACCCATTAATTCCAAAGTAAAAAAAATAGGTACCCAGAAGTCAACTGGTACATCAGCCAGCATTCTTCAGAATTTATTTTGTTTTGTGTTCACTTTGTTTGCATAACTGTCACGTAAACCCCAGTTATTATGATTAAGTGCTAATTACCAATAGCATGGTAATAATAATACTATTAAACACATTCATGCATGAATTATATATACAGCAGTAAAGGTTAATAAATTATAATAATATAAAAATGTTTTTCAGCCCATCCTCAACCAAAATACAGACTCTACGCTTCATCACAATGTTAATAATGTAATTTCAACAGAAACCTTTATTTTACCAAAATAAAATATGATCATGCCTTGATTTTTAATGATTGAATTAGGACAGTAAGAACTTACTTTGCTTAGACAAAAGTCTTGTCACTTAACAGAAATAATGTGCAGTATAGAATATAAAGTCATGCTGCAGTGGAAAAAGAATCAATATTGTGTATGACTCCCATGATCTTTTTACGACTGCATTCATACATCTCTGCCATGACTCAAATAACTTATCAATAAAGTCATCTGGAATGGCAAAGAAAGCGTTCTTGCAGGACTCCCAGAGTTCATCAAGATCCTTTGGATTCATCTTCAATGCCTCCTCCTTCATCTTACCTCAGACATGCTCAATAATGTTAATATCTGATAACTGGGCTGGCCGATTCTGAAGCACATTGACCTTCTTTGCTTTGATGTGGAGGCTGAAGTATGAGAAGGAGCGCTATCCTGCTGAAGAATTTGCCCTCTCCTGTGGTTTGTAATGGACAGCACAAATGTATTGATACCTCAGACTGTTGATGTTGTCATCCACTCTGCAGATCTCTTGCACGCCCCCATACTGAATGTAACCCCAAACCATGATTTTTCACAAAACTTTACTGATTTTTGTGAGAATATTGGGTCCATGTGGGTTCCAATAGGTCTTCTGCAGCATTTGGGACAATTGGGATGCAGTTCAACAGATGATTCATCTGAAAAATCTACCTTTTGCCACTTTTTTAAAATGATCAACTAGTAGTTATTATTTGTGCCTCTTACAACTGAATAAATTAATTTAAATATAAATCTATTGTAATATTTTACACCTAGTTTTACAATTTAACATCAGCTTAAGGCAATATAGAATTATTATTATCTATTATCTTAACCATAAGCATATCCACTCCATTTCTCAAAGAGAACCCCAAAATTAAAGGTAGTATAAATAACATGAGCCAATTGGGTTAAAATGTACAGTACATTGATATACAGGGAAATATATAAAAATTCTTATTTTATATAGTTTTATGACAAGCTCCAATTTAATCTCCATTCACAGATTGCAAGCCTCCATTTACTTTTATCTAGCTCACTTTAAGTTGCCTAAGAGTACAAAAATGTAACATTTTTTTTACAAACATCAGTTCCTGCATAATCCTTTTAAGCACTAACGGATCTTACTTAAAGCCTTATGGGACAACAGACTCCTGAGTCATTTCAGTGTTTGACTCTGTGGCTTTTAATAAGTCATAGGATGGTCCTGCTGGAGGCGAAAGCAGTCCGGAGCGCTACATGGGACACAACAGCGGACTGACACAAATAATAGATGCTCTCACATTAAACATTTACTCATAAATTCACCTATCAACGTCATGGTAAACAAGTTATTAATACTATCTGTTAATGACTCTTGAGGTGGCTCCACGTCAAACCAATTATTCAATTCACCTTTATTTCTATAGCGCTTTTACAATGTAGATTGTGTCAAAGCAGCTTCACATAGAAGATTATAGTAAATTGAAACAGTGTCAGTTCAGTTTTCAGTGTTTAAGTTCAGTTCAGTTTAACTCAGTTCAGTGTGGTTTAATAATCACTACTGAGAGTCCAAACACTGAAGAGCAAATCCATCCATGCGCAGCTCTACAGATCCCGATTAAAGCAATGTGTTTTCACAAAGACAAAGCATAAAACACAAACCTTGGAGATCCTGAAACCATTGAAATATTCCAAGAGCTTGAAAGGATAGTCCAGTTCACTCTGGGACAAATGCTCAGCCATGATGAAGAATGTCTGTCCTTTCTGCTATAGCCAAGGACAGAATAAACGTCACACTTATGAAGAGGCTTCAAGTTACATTATTTATCAAATCTTAACAGTTCTTGACGTGAAGATAAAACATTAAAGTACCCAGTAAAAGCCGTTTTTGGAGGATCATACCAAAAAATATATTAATTATTATATCATGTACCAGTCAACCAGACTGTATTCCCTAACTGTCCAGGATATTTTCTTTTCCTTTTCTTTTACATTAGCCTATGTTCTGAAAATATGGACAGGACACTAATGCAAAGACATATCCACATAAGGAAATTATATGCAATTATTTGCGGTCTACACGCTCATAGAGTAGGTTTATCTGAATCTGTGGTTTACACACTTTCACAAAGCTGGTCACTGTGAAACAATGTATTGTGTAACCACAAAATCTTTCGTGCCAGCTGCCCACGAGACCACGATCTCGATTATGATGCACTGACCGCAGTAGCAATTATATGTATTAAAATAACACAAATAAACATGCAAAGCTGCAAGATATTTTACTCCAGCTGGAATCGCTTGACGTTTATCCATCAGTGTTTATACAGTTCAAGAAAACCATACTTACCAAACAAAAGAGTCTCGGTTTGATGTGCAGGTTTGCTCACAATTCTACTCCAAATCCGACTCTTCTCCAACAGTCATCGCAGGTAAAATGACAGTACAGCTCGCGAATTGAAATACGAAAGAAACTGCGACTGTTCTGTAATAATGTCTGATTCGTGAAAATAGCGCTCTTTTGAGTCGGATGCTGTTAGTGACTCTGTTGAGTCAGTTCACTTGACAATTGATTCAGTAACGAACTGGACTGCATCTGTTTTAGCGGCAGCCATTTGACGTGTAAAATTAATTTATAACCACAGTTAGTATAAATATGGCTGTATTTTAACGTTTTAGAAAGTGTTTTTATATAGCAGTGATATATCACGGACCACGAGGCGTGATCTAAACTCTTTGATCCTGTTCGAACGATTTCTCGGAAAGAACCGACTCGTGGGAATGAACCGAACTTGCTTGAATACCTTTGTCACTGCACCATTAGATTTTCAGTGACATCTGGTGGTTAATATACCGCACAAGCTCACGTTGCAAGTCGTGATTTACTGATATTATAATCAAGGAAAGGATCTTGTATGCTGGGAAAACTACTAAAGTCAATATTAAAAATTTTAAGTCATGTTTAGCTATTGAGCAAATGACCAACCTACACTCAAAAAGATCAAACTACTTATTTAAAATGAGCTGAATCAATACAAGTCTTAAGTTTTTTTGTGGGACAACTCAATTGTTTTGTGTTCAGTCAACTTTAATTTGTAAAAACAATCAAGTTAACTTAATCGATTTGTGTGAGGACACCAAAAAGGAACCGTGTGGAACCCTGCAATTTTTTTTTTTACAATGTATCAAAACTCTTGCAGTAACGTCTGGTTAACCATTTCTGAAAACCAATGACTTAAAATACAGAAGTTTAAGATAGTTTTTAGGAAAGTTATAGTAAATGGTAAGATAGTAATTTAAGGTAGCATTAAAAAGTACTTTATTACAATAGGCATCACAGTGGGTAGCACGATCGCCTCACAGCAAGAAGGTTGCTGGTTAAAGCCTCAGTTGGTTCAGTTGGCATTTATGTGTGGAGTTTGCATGTTCTCCCAGTGTCGGCGTGGGTTTCCTCTGGGTGCTCCGGTTTTCCCCACAAGTCTAAAGACATGTCATATAGTTAAATTTGGTAAGCTATATTGGCCGTAGTGCATGTGTGTGAATGAGTGTATGGGTGTTCCACAGTGATGAGTTGCAGCTGGAAGTGCATCCGCTGCATAAAACATATGCTGGATAAGTTGGCAGTTCATTCCGCTGTGGCAACCCCTGATTAATAGAGACTAAGCTGAAAAGAAAATGAATGCATTACTATAACGGAGCTATATTAAATGCCATAAACGAATACATTATAAAAACTTGCAGATAATGGCTTCATTTTACATTATTTTGAGATTGCTGGGTTGCTGATTTTGTAAATAACGTGTGAGATGTAGTAATAAGTCCTTTATAGTGTAGAAACGACCTTGGGTTAAGTTGTTTTCAGCTCTAACAAACTTAAGGCATTTCACACCAATACTCCATGTATCCATGTCTGCAAGCCATTAAAAATGTCAACTACTCCCTGCACAATTCATTCCAATGACTCTATAATACATTGCTTCATGTGCAATTTCACTAATTATACACAAAGCAGAACCAATGAATTCCGCAAACCACAAATTCCCTCTCTTTTGCAGTACCATATTATTTACAGATGCCACATGCTTTACTATGCTTTGGCTCTGAGTTTGAGAAAAGCACATTACAAATACCAATTATTATTATTATTATTAAAGAAATGCTAAATTTTCCCCACTTATAAATGAAATGAGTACAAATAGCATATCAAGCCAATAAATCAGTAATTGAAAAATGTTTGATATAGTGGTCATACCCAGCTGCTAGATTTGCTATTTGAAATGATGCCCTTTAGTAAAACACAACACTTGTTCTCCACTTGAGACCAACACAACAGAGTGTGCAGAAAGAGAAACAGTAGTTATTTACCAAATGTATTTATTTCTGCAACAACACGTTCTTGTCCTGCTCCCCCCCCCCCCCCCCGAGAGCACACACACACATACACACACATCCTTGCAAACTCCATTTAAATACATGACGTGAGAGCCAGCATTACCTCACTGTTTGCTGCACATGCTTTAATAAAATGATACACATATTTACAGAATCCACAAATTTCGCCTCACCCCCTTCCCCCAGCAAAGACAAAATATTCGTCCAAACTTGTAGTTCCCCACTCCAGAAGAAAAACAAAAATAACACTTAAGGGTGGATTTGAAAAATTACCCACAATTAAAAATAAATTCAGCTGAGAAAAACAAACAAAACAAAACTAAAGAGAGGGAAACAGATGGAAACAGAGAAAGAGCAATGGATCTTTTGGCCAGTACAACACAGCAGTGCGTGGAGTTTAATAACAGCGCAGATATGGCAGTAACACTGAAATAGCTCATAAAGTCTATGTACAAGATCACGATAATGGCGTCCGAGCCTCAAGTCCGATTCGCTCACAGACGTGAACACGCCTCATCGTACGAACTTTAAGGAAATGAAGGGAAAAGATGCCTTGGCTTCTGAAAAACCTCCTACGAGTAGATAACGGGAAAGGGCAGAGCAGGACACGGTTCGTCTTTGCGTTTTCTCAGTCTCAGACCTGTATCTTTCTACATCTCTCGACTATTCTGTAGTAGAATTAAACAGAAATAAGGCACAATAACTACACTGACTGTTTCGTTAATGGGGAAGGGAGAGTTCTGTTGACTGATGAGCCGATCCAATTAAACGTGTCTACTGATCTTCCCTTTGCATCCCGACCAGCCGTTCAGATTTATACAATTCCAATAAAACAAGAGTTTATGGCGACAATGCTAATGGATAGCCTCCCATCCCTAATGCTTTACAATCACATTGTGACAAAGAAACACTAGAATCTATTGGTGCGCACAATAGAAAAATTGCTAAGAGCACCCACCTACCCCAAACCCCCCTTAACCTTTGGATTGATTGGCTTTTGGATTGGTTACCATTTCCATTCGACGCTGACTTTGACTTAAAACAACAGTTTATGAATCTGCATGAGCTTCTAATGCTTGAGAAGGGTTTGAGACGTGACAAATTCGAAAAAACAAAAAAAAAAGGAAAACAATAAATAAAAAAAATAGACCCTGGTTTTAACCTGTTGTAGACTGAACTCTAGGCATCTGCCCCGCTCAATGTACGCTCACGAACAGTGAAGTCCCCAAAGAAAATGAAGTGAATATAAAATGTACAAGGAATTCAGTATCTCCTCCTCCTAATCAGCTCTTCACATTGTCAGTCCAAGCCTGAACACTCACATGTGCGATCAATATGATCAGTTCTGTTGGACTGTAGGGTAAACGACAGAGGTGTTCAGGGTTTAGACTGCGAAATTAGGGTTTAGTAGTGTTTGATGGCATTTATGGTCTAAATCAAGGACAAAAGGAGCTGGATTGAGGTGTCAAGAACAGACAAGAAGAGTAACTCTGAAAAGGCTATTGGTCTGTTTTGGTAGAAGAACAGTCAGAACGGCTGGGGGCTTTTAGACAGACGTGTTGATCTCCGCTGTGATTGAGCAGTAGTGGAACAGATTCTGAGGGGTTTTCTCGCTGGGGTTTAACGATTCTGAATGGTGGCCTTCTCAGTCCTGGGCTTCAGCTGCTGTGATGATTCAGCAGGTCATTCATGTTTTTGATGATCCTTCATGTCCTCCTCATCTGTGTACTCAGACGGTTCGTCTCCTGGCTTCAATAAACGACCAACATAGTCATATTTCTCTGAGAAAGAGAGAGAAAGAGATATTATGGATATCTTATGCATACCTATCATCATGTTTAGAGAAAGTCTTATTTTGACACTGAAATATAGAATTAGGGCTGCACAATATATTGTTTCAGCACCCATATCGCAATGTCTGCATCTACAATGGTCACAAAGCAAGGTCTGCAATGTTGAGCCTGAATTTTAGGTGACCAGGAGCAACATGCGATTTGAGTCACTGCTGAGTTTAACCATAATAGAGTGACATTTGGGCACAAAAAAAATGTCTTGAGAAAAAAGATGTTTGGAGGTGTATAACAAAGATTAATTTTATTTAATTATTATTTCAAAAAAAAATTATTTCTTGTAATTTTTGTCTATCTACAAGCCTATTTTACTTCCTCCATTGGCAGATAGTTTAGCTTGTTTTAAGAAAAGCAAAAAAACAAAAAAACTAACAATATTTGATATATTTAGACTAGAAATGAGACAAAGCAAATTAATTACCTGAATACTGTTAGACTTCCCAGAAAATGTCAAACAGAGCTATTCAAGCTATCTTTTGAAACTGTATTTATATTACAATAGTTATTGCAGAAAAAAAATCAAATATCAGATGTTTGCAATATCGTGCAGCCCTAGTAGTAATGACCTTGAACAAGTTAGCATGGACCTGTCGTTACTGTAATAACATTTGACTACAGAGAGCACCTTTGCCCATAAGTATTGCTGTTATTAACTAAAACTACAAAAATGTTTATAAAACAACATTAAAATTACAAAAATTTAACAAAAGTTAATTAAATCAACATTAATAGCAAAATTTTTTACAATATTAATGTCATGTGCTGTATTAGGGCTGCACGATTCTGGCTAAAATGAGAACCACAATTTTTTTTTTGCTTCAAATAAAGATCAAGATTTTCTCACGATTCTGTAGACTTAAAATAAAGAGTAATACGAGTAGGCTATTATTATTATTGTCATTTCTCAAACATATGGTAAAATAATAATAATAATAATAATAATAATAATAGGTTTATGTGTAGGTCTACTGTTGGTTAAAATGATACATTTTGTATAGACATTGAATAGTGGACTTAAATAGATTTTAAATACATTCTGGTTGTTGACGCACAGTAAAGTGATGACATCAGAATACAACTATTCATAAATCTGAGGTTGAATTATGTTTGAGACATACGCTTGCAATCTGTCATTGATAACATTATAAGACCATTTTCATTCACAGTCTATGCAGGTTCTGTTCACTAAAATAGGCTTCGTTGGCAGGCACACACACATCCTCTCGGTAGTAAACAAACAGTGTGTCAAGCTCATGTGTGATTTCCCTGCCAGGAATACGTCATTACATTATGACAGAAATGACATTTTTAGGTGAACTGTACTAAAATACAGTATGTGTCCATTTTGCTGAGCAACATATATAAAACAATGTGAAGACTCCTGTGACTGCCTTTACGTTTCTCTCCTGACCATGAAAATATAATTGGCTGAATGATAGAAAAGCTGAATTAAGATCATGTGTATGGTCGAATCGAGATTGTGATCTTTTTTTCGATAAATCGTGCACCCCTATGCTGCATTATAACAACCCATTTGAAGCAGTGTTTAATAATTGATATTAATGCACTGATTTATGTCTCTATTGTTACACAGCATATGCTAAATATTTTGTGTTTTATCACCACAGACAATTTGTCAAGCAGCATTAATCTGTAAACTTCATGTCTGATTTCCACCACAGGTAGTGACAGAAACCTCAAGCACACACTCCCTCATCTCACACAGCAATACAAACAGATAAGAGGCTACGCTACACTAATTCAATCTAAATCAGCTGAGTGTAAATCTTATCAAAAACAGCTACAGAACGGCAGCCACAAACAAACTCTCCAACATATTTTCAACAATACTAACATAAACAATTATTAGAACTCTAGTAAAATCAAACAACACTTATGAACAACACTTCAATTACATTAGGAGCTAATAAAGTCTATCATACATTGTTAGACATTTGGTGAACCTGCTTACCCATGAACTGCATCTCCCATTCTCTAACACTTTCCATCTGTACAGCGTTCAGGTCTGAAAGGTCATCATACTCGTCCCGCAACGCGTCCTTCTCCAGGCAGAATGTTGCCAAACCCCGAGAAGCATCACGTCCTGCAAAGATCCCATAGGGGCCCTCTAAAATGACAAACACAGAGTATAAAGGTCAGCAAGACATATTTAAGAGCTTCAACACAACTTACAAATACAAGCAGAACTGAAAGTGCTGGACTGTTAGGGCTTATCTACTTTATAGCCTGATCTAATCATAGCATAATTCTTAAAAAAAGGTTATTTACAGAGACCACATTTTTGCACAAAAAAAACATGGGTAGTAGGGCTTATTTTAATTATTTTATTTTTTGCCCTCATAGTTTATTGGTTTTGTAAAGTAAATATGCTCACATATTACAAGTGAGAGATTTTTGAATGAAGGGTGCATCTACTATCTATGATTATTCATTGAACATCAACGTTTAACAACTGAAATTAAAACACACATTGACTAAAACGAACAGTCACTTTTATCTTATAAAAAAAGTGAAAAAAAAAATAACTTGCTCTTTTGGAAACAAAATGTATTATTTTTAATGTTTTCAAAAGTAGAAAATTAGCAGCATCTCTTCTAAATAAATAACTCTTGTATATCTTATTTCTTGTAGTCCAAACGTGTGATGTGGAATAAATTATTTTTAAGAGGTGCGTTGGTATGCGACCGCGTAAAAACTGTGCCAGACCATACCCATGTGTTCGACGCAGAAGTATAAATCAGCCATAACAGAGCTGGATTACATGACTCCACACGTAGTAAGGAAAGTAATTGAAAAAAATTGACCTGGAAAAATTAGATCGATTATAGGTTCTGAATGTCTATTTCGATTACTTTACGATTAATCATCAACAGTAACATTAAGAGCAGGGCCAGCTAGAATCTGTAGAAATGTTTTGCTATTTCTGCCCAGGATATTATGCAAAAAATAAATACATTCAGACAATTTCTACAAAATGTAGTATGTAGAAATACTTTTATTTAAGCTTTACAATGCTAATCTAATTCAAAACACTTGATTAGTAAACAAACCAACAGCAGGTTTCTTATACAATACATCCACTCAGACAGAAAAGATTACTTAGCAAATTGTATTGCATATAAATTTTGCATATTCAACAATATTATGGAAATGTATATAGAGACTGAATAAAGAAATTTAAGCACATTTACATAGGTGAATAATAAGACTGAACTACCGGCTCAAAAATCTGCAGATTTCTGTTGGGCCAGATTCCATGCCTAGTTAGGAGTTGAACGTCTTTAAACTTGACGGCCACAATTTTTGAATGCATAACAGAACAGATAAGATGAGTTTGAGACAAATTTGTATAACATTTGCACTTGTGTTTAATGCAAAGATATGAAACCACCTTAATGTTTGGTGCACTTAAGAGTAAAAACTCATTTGAAGACCAGAAGCTCCTACCGACTTTGTTATGGTGACGTCCAACTGAAGCAAAATAATAGGGTTTTATTAATATTAGGGTATCAGGTTATTTTAGCGGTCCTAATAACTTGTCCTAAACTAACAGTTGGATTGAAGTGGTTAAGGATATTTTGTCCATGTCTTCATCAGAGACTGAATGGCATTTTAATGTGATACTTTCTTGGCCTGATAAAAGAACCCAGGTGAACTGCATGAGATGATCCCAGACAAGCTGTCATCTCAAAACATCCACACAGCTGGGAGGAATGGAGCCAGAGGAATGCAGGTAAACACAGAGCTTCTACAAAACAGCTGTGACTCCTCACTGAATAAGGAAATGAACTGGAGATGCTGTGACAATACATAACACCATACCAACAACAATCACCTCCAGCTGCACAGATTGTTGAGGACACACCTCTCCTACCAAACCTGAACCATAATGAAGGAGCACGACAGACTGATGAACTTCACTCACCTAAACCAGAAAATGTGATAGAGCACACAACACTAACTACATGGACAGTTTTACTTTATGACTGCATGAACAGGAAATAGATGATTCATGATTCATAAATAATACGACTGACAAAGAGTTTCAGATCAGGCCTGACGGTGACTAGGCTGCTCTGGTATGTGCCATTTCTTTCTTGACAGTTTTAGTCAGTGTTTATTCAAAACAGAAGGCGAAAGAAGAGAGAAAGAAAGAAAAAAAAAAAAGTCTTTTTTTTTCGGTTCATCATCTGATCACCATGTGCAAAAGCAAATTAGCTCATGCACACATAAACACACTCTCCTTTCAGCGGTTGAGCAACAGTAGTCTTAGAAGAGACAAGCTGGTCCAGCCAAACATTGACCAAAAAGAGCAGTCTGACCTATGGGCCAGTGATAAGATACCACGTATGCCTACAAAGTACAAACCTTTGTCATGGTCTCATCAGATTGTAAACAAATGCTGCAATTGGACTGCAACAACATCTTGATAAAATTGACAAAGAAACTAATTGCCAGCAAACTTGATTACTGAATAAGTGGATTTATAAAGCGGAAAACGTCGTGAAGACGCGTCATGTTGATGTAGTGTGAATAATGCATTTCTATGGACTAAACACGCACGATACATTAAGCAAAAGACACAGTTGGAAAAGTGTAAACTGTGCTAAACATGAGAATGCTTAATCTTAAATGCTTCAAACTTACTAGCTTATACACAGTCAAAATGTAGACATTTGCCACTTTATAAAAGCCAATACTTAGGTTTACTGCATTGTATATTTCATTTAATGCAATTTTAGCTTCATTTGGGATCTTCATGGAAAAATAATTCAAATATAAACAGAAGTATAAAAACATCAGTCTAATGTAATAACTTCTACTGCATTAGATGTTTTATAGTAATAAAGGATCAAAATATTTTTTGCTAAATTCTTTAACTGAGTTCACATGAGAGTTTATTATCGGATCTGTTATTTATGTTATTTTCCTGCCATCAAAACAAATGTTTGAATCTTAATTGAACAAGTACATAGCTTCAAAAGTGTTTACAAGCAACCATGTCAGATGATGCATACCATGGCCATATTCCAGGATGACAATGCTCAAACTGTAAAAATGGTTCAGGGAGCACAAGGATTCACTGTCACACATGATTTGGTCACCACAAAAATACTTAAGCCCACTGAAAAGTATTGGGATGTGCTGGGGTACTGGTGATTTAAGCCTCCTACTGTTGATACAAGATCTCTGCCAAATATTAATGCAACTCTTGATGGGAACTTAAAAGAAAATTGTGATTTATATTTTCAACAATGCCAGAACAAATACAAAAAGATGTTTAGTTAAATAATGCATGCTCATTTTTGGTCAGCAGCTAGTTCTTTCAGCTGCTTGATAAATATTTGTGCCATTTACTGTTTAGTGTTTGAGACGTGTTTCCTCAGCACTTTCAACTGTTAAACTCTCATCTGTAAATTTACAAAAGATTGCATAGGCTAGTTCATTAACCATCACTGAACAAGTGTTGGCACACCAAACAGACTAAGCGCTATAAATAGGACAGTGATAATTCTGACTAAATACTGATTTTCTTGCAATACATAAAATGCAAGTTTAAAATTCTGTAAGTAACGGCATTTTTATAAGAGCAATAAAAGTATATGGTATGAAGTTAATAGCTGTCGGCGTATTCATATATATTCATTCATTTTCCTGAAACAAACACACACACACACACACACACACACACACACACACACACACACACACACACACACACACACACACACACACACACACACACACACACACCCAAAGAACCAATGTAGTTCATTCAATTCACTTATAGCGCATGGAGCATCCGCAGCAAACCAGTGACCTTCTTGCAGTGAGGCAACAGTGCTAACCACTAATCTACCATGTGGCTGGCGTAATAATATAAAGATATAATATTACAATGTTGAGATGAGTTCCTCAGACCCGTTAGCATTTAATCTGATTATGTTAAATAATTAAAAATGTATAGATTTTTTTTTTTCAATTTGGTTATAACATGACAATCAAGCAGGACATTATACATTCTATAACGCAATGGTAATATTAACCCATTCTGTATCTGTTATCATATCCTTTAAATCGCAGGACAACATGCGTTTAAAGGACAACATTTAACAGGATTTGGAGTAAAATTTAAAATTGTAGAAGTTTACTAAAGTTTTTAATATATTGCAATATATACTGCATTTTAACAATTAATTTGTTTTTGTCATTATTTGGTGAAATAACTAACAGAATAATCTGGTATAGTTATAAAAAAATAAGATATAAACAAAGGTTCCTAAACAGTACTATAAAAGTTTTTGACGAGAACAGTACTATACAAGTTTTTGACGAGATCTTAGAGAATCTGACCTGTTATTAATAAATGATTGAAACAATATTTAATTGCTGCCTTATGCAGCAACAGGTAAATAAAAGTGATCTAATATTGCGCGGTGAAATGCTGTAAGATGCCACATGGGACTACAGGTGTCCAAGTGAATGACGCACTGGTCAGAGTCTGATCTACTGCTGACACCACACCTTGAGCTCCCCCATAAATGCCACAGATGGTCAGATAACATATCTCATATATAAATATAGCAGAGGGAGATGTGAGGCCTAATCACAGACACTAGTTTGAACTGTGAATCAAAACATGTTAAATGCAATCAAAGTCATTTTATAATCCACATACACCAATTTTATCTGTATTTTCAACTTCATTACAGAGTTAAGATTTCCAAATATAAACTCCAGACAGACAAAGACTGCTATTCTGGCTTTGAGAACACATTTTCAAACATTACATAGAGCAAACAGCTGTTTTGCACAGCTGCTGAATGCCTGTAAAGGGTCCAAGGGAAAGAAACTAGCGTTTCCCCTGCAGGGGAGGGAGGAAGGAATGAGGCTCAGTGCTTGATTTCTTAACCAAGGCCACTGCTAAACTTAGCTGACCTAATATCTATCAAATTGTGATTTATATTTTCAACAATGCCAGAACAAATACAAAAAGATGTTTAGTTAAATAATGCATGCTCATTTTTGGTCAGCAGCTAGTTCTTTCAGCTGCTTGATAAATATTTGTGCCAATATTTGCTATCTATCAAAGCAAATCAAGCTGTTAACTTAACATGTTCAAAATAAGGCTATAGATTATTGTATGATACGGCTCTACCCTTGCAATGCATACCTGTTGGGTGTGACAGCATATGGCTCTCACCCCGTTCTTCCGCGTCAGACATGGCTCTCGCTCAAAAATGCACTGACATGACCGGTTGATGCCTGGGAAAAGAATTCACCAATGCAAAATTGAGCGGCAGAAAGGTGACCGCAGTTATGAAGATGATAGAAATGGCCTGCCAAGAGGCTGGCAAACTCCAGTTAGACATCAGACCACCTTGCGCATCATCACAGCAGGGGTCTCTGGGTTAAAAAAGGGAAAGAATTAAAGTGACCAGTGTTTACCAGTATGAGCTCTCCTCTGACCAGAGCATTGACAAGTATAAGCTGGCTGCTTATCCCATGGCAAGCTGTTGTTTTTAAAACTAACTAGCATCTAATTTGAACTCATATTCTAGTCAAGGCAATCCAACTGTACTTGTTACTCTGATTTATTTAAACAAGTAATCTGAACACAGTGCAATTACTAAATAACATTAACAGCATGTACTTACTACAGGCTTAGTGGCTTGTAATTATAAATAATTTACTGTTATTACTACAGTAGATGCAACAAAAACATTAAAGAGTCACCAGCGATTTAACTGAATATTTCATTTTAGACTACTCACTAGATGATAATATTTATGCCTGCATTGTCTAGTATATATTGAAGTATTCTTATTAAAGTAACTTATTAATTAAACTGGTCACTTCTGTTAACACTAATAGTAACTTCACCTTAACTACACCAGTTGCAACACTTGACTTTTCCATTGACACTAATGAAATATTTATTTCAGACTAAAATGAACTGCAACTGTTGCTTGTATCTACTCTAGGTTTAGACGAAAATATGATTACACATTATTTCATGTTGTCGTTACAGCGTAGTTAGTGTAATACAGATTAAACGGTTACAGTATATTTCGGTTAAAGTTAGTTGCTTTTAATTGTGCGTAATTTAAGTACTGCTACTACTATAGTTAGTACGCTACGTGTAACAAGGACACTGCTAAATTATTTGTTTTAGTATAAGGTACTACTCATTCTTGTTTAGTAGCCACTGTTAGCTAGTAACAGTTATGTATTCCAGCGTTATTAGACTTTGTTGACTGGATGCTAGTACCTTCTCCACAGTTGAAGTTAAAATACCCCGCTCAATGTGGGTGTGAGCCTGTGCCCTGCGCGCTCCTTACCGCGTCCGTAAAACTTTTTGCCGCTGGTCACGTCGAAGATCTTGGTGTTGACTGCCATGAGGATGCGCGGGTTCTGTACGCCGTCGTAGTCGCGCAGCTGCTGCAGGGTGAAGTCGCGTCTCCTCATCTTGGGCAGCGGCGAGGCCTCGCTGCCCCGGCCCGCGTCCGCGCCCGCCCTCCTCCACCAGCGCGCGTAAAGCACGTAACACGCAGCCAGCACGAGCACGAGAACGCTGAGATTGAGCAGCATGCCGCCTAAACCGAGACCGGCCCCCGGATCCAACTCCTCTGTTGTCCCCTGCTCGCCGCTGGTGTCCGCCACTGCACTCCTACCGTCCCCATCGTCCGCCATACTGCAACGATAGCGCCTTCCCACCGCGCGCGCCCGCCCAGCTGGCACGCAAGTGCTCGTCTGATTGGTTGCCCGTCACCGGAACAGCGCGTTGTCTGCCGGCATTTGTAGTTTTCTGCCAGCGCGGCGCCTACGAGACCACCGAGCGTATGCGACCAAACAAAGGCTTTTGAAAATGAAAAGGCGCTAACCGTTATGTTCATCACCAGCTAACCGCGATAAAATAATAGTGCGTTGAAAATGTTTTTTTTATTAACACACAACTCTAATGCATATTTCACATTGAAAAATGTCACACAGATGTAAAAAAAATTGTGTATTAAAACAAAACTGATTTAATTGCTCTAATAATTATAGGGTAGTGTATGACAGTTTAAGATAACTGTATACCGTGTCAGAACTTTATCTACACAGCTTACAATTTACAAGCGTTGTTATAGTAAACCCATCCTTCTACTTATGGTTTATGCATGCTGTATTTTTTTACAATGTATAAAACTGTTTATAGTGTACACTAAAAGTATTGTTTACAGAGCTCAAGTATCCTGTCTTTAAGAGGATTCCAGTCACAAAAAAGGAAATATTCTGGAGATTTTAAGAGGGTCTACAAGCCTGGGGAATCTGTAAAATGTCAAGTCAAGATGTTTATTTAAAAAAATTTACAAAATAATAACAATAGTAAATACAAGAATCAGGTTATGCTGGACTGAACTGAATTTATAATTACTTAATTGTTTGTTTTACATTTGCAATAACTGTAAAAGTCACTGAAATCCACACAGGAAAAACAATACATCTCATTTTGGGTTTTTATAAACAGATTTTAATATATTTTATGGTTTTTTTACATTTTACAATTTATGATGAAAGAAAGATTAAACCGACATGCATACCAACACACAAGCGCACACAAAACAAAATATCACAATAAAATGAAAATCAATAAAAATGAATGGATTAAAATTAGAGAGCTGCATCTAATATTTTTATGTACAGTTTTTTCAAAAGTAAATATGATACAATCGGGACATCATTTCAGTGTCTGATTTATGATCACAAGTGAGCAAAAACACTGATTTTATATCATCAGCCAACCTGCAAAATAATAATAGAATGAAATAAAAGTATTCGATGGGCCTCCACGTTTGCAGTCATCTGCACTTTCTCTCTCAGTAAAATCAATAGGAAAAAAAAGATTATAATCAATTAAGCTGTCAAAAGAGAGTAAAACAATAAATTATCTCAAGCTCAACTCCAATAGGATTCAAAATTTAAAAGGAGTAATAATTCCTCTCGAAAAAGATAACATTTCTTAGAAACTTCAAGTACACAGATGTTTTCCAATTTAAGTCAAAATTAAAATAATAATAAAAAAGGTTGAAGATGTCGTCTCTTCATCACCTAAACAGGAGATGTGGCATCTTTGTGAGCACCACTTCTGCAACGTGAACGGCACAACATTGGTTTTAAAGCAGAAACATCATGATGATGATGATGATGATGATGATGATGATGCTAACACTTTTTACAATCCCTCGACTTTGGCCTGATATCTACGTACTTCTCTGATATTCAGCTCAGACACTCAGCTAATCATAAAAGCATAAAGAACTTAGTATTCCACCACTGTCATATTTCCTACACAAGCTAAAAGAGCAACAACAACAAAAAATGCAATAAGCTATATAGTGTGTTATCTGGTGCAACCTCAGTTCAAGTTCCATTTTTTTGTTTGTTTGTTTATTTATTTATTTATTTAATGAGCTGCTTAAAATAAACATACTAAATATGTATGCTGTGCAGGACATGCACAAATTAAAAACACTTAAAAACCAAGTAATTATTCATTATGCTGATAGAGATGTAAAATATATTTTTGTTGTTTTTGAAATGTAAGGCTTTTGAAAAAAAGTTAAACGAATTTTAAAAGGAGATAAAACTGCATTCGATGGAGGAATGCATCTTCTGTAAACTTTACAGCAAAACGAGCTCGCCATGCGTACTTGATTTTGAATGCTAACTACTAAATGCAGAAAAGACAAAAGAAAAGAAGACGTTTTATGGAAGTTAACCTAGCGTTTTGAACGACACAAAGACACTTCTGGTTTACTCTTCGATTTGTGAATGCAACGGACTGACAGTTGGTCTTTGCTTTAACGGTTTTCACTGGCTCACTTCCGAGGTTTTGGGTGTAAAAGGTAAGCCTGCACCAGCATTCAAAAATCTTTCACAGCTCGAGAGTATCGCATTCGAATACTGTATATAGTGTGGTAAGAGCTTCATTTCTTTGGCTGTTGGGCTTCTTTGTTTTTGCTCGTTGCCGCCTCCGCTTTGCGAGCATCTGATGAGGTATTCTTCTTCACATTCTCTTTGGGTGGGGCTTTTGCAGGCTGCTCATTGGCTGAGCTGCTCTTGGCGGTCAGAGGTGCTGGTTTCTGATTGGCTGAGGCTGCCTTGGCTGCTGGCTGATTGGTGGATTTGTTTGCCGCTGAGGCACCGGCCTGATCAGGGGCTGTTTTTGCGGTTGTCTGATTGTCTGAGGGGGTCTTGGTGATTTGGGTCTGTTTCGATGACGAGGTCGAGTTGTGTCGTCTACGTTTCACCTCATCTCCAGCGGAGGAGTGTGCTTTCCTCCTCATCCCTTCCTCTGCCATTGGTGGCTAAGAGCAAAGAAAATAACAATTGATTTAGATTATAATTAACTATTAATGTCCTTTAAAAATATTTTTTTTATTTATGTGGACTTAATTCCCATGATCTCTTTGCAAGAGATCTCATTCACACATAAAGCTGACTCTTATACTCACTTCTACTCTGAAATCATCGATGCTCTTGAATTTGCTGAGGTACTCCTTGAGTTTGGGATCAATGTCCTGATTCTTCACCTTTGAGTATTTCAGGAAAGCCCAGAATTTCTCCAGTCCATATAGTTGACCTACAAACGGACAAAAAAAAAACATTAGATTGGCTCATTTTGATAATTATATGAAGCGTCTAAACCATAGGTCTCAATCTCAATTCCTGGAGGGCCGCAGCTCTGCACAGCTTTGCTCCAACCCTAATCAAACACAGCTGTTCTAGCAGTGTCTAGTAGTCTTGAACACCTTGATTATTTGGATCAGCTGGGTTTGATTAAGGTTGGAGCAAAACTGTTCAGAGCTGCGGCCCTCCAGGAATTGAGTTTGAGACCTAAAGGCATGGTAATGGAAGAAAACACAAGATGGAGGAAAAATAATATTTGATATTATATAGATTTACATTTACTGTTGTGCTCATTTAAAAAAATCCTTGCAGTCAAGCTTTTTGCAGTCTCTGCATAACTACACTGTAAAATATCCATTATGTTGTCTATAGCTTGTAATTTGTTGATCTTTTCCATTTATTTACATTTTTGAATTGCATTTTGGGACATTGATCTCTGCTCTCAAAACAATTTTGTCATATAAATATATAGTAATTCTTTTAAATATAACGTCACTCCACTTTTATTGGCATTGTCTGGGCTGGTCATGCACATTAGGGTACAGAAATCAGGTATGTGCTACCAGTACATTTTCAGTTGTTTACAAATGTATACATTTATATACTTATTTTATTCAACTTCTTATAAAATATATTGTTTCAAACTACTGAAAATGTCAGTAAAAGTTACTTTAAACTGTAGAGTTAAACTTGAACATTTTCACAAGTTTATGTTTTTTTTCTGGATTACATATGTAATAATTATAATTTTCTAGACTCCTTATTAAATGATAAAAAAAAAATCAATAATGAAAAGCTTGTCCAAATAATTTAACGTTGTTTGATTTCAGTTAAATAAATATATATTTTGAGGAACATAAAAAAATGAAAAGATATAATATATATATTTAATAAATAATAATATATCTGTTAATATGACTTCTTATATGGATAAAGGGATATTTCACCCAAAACAGAAAATTCTGTTATTTTTGTTGCCATACCATGATATTACCCAATGTGACTGGCACATGCTCCCTATACAAGCGTGTGGTCACATTCATTGGAAGTTACCTAGCTGGGGACCATGGTACAACAGCAAAGTTCCCTAATTATTATAAAAGAATGAGAGTATAGTTTTTAGCCATGCTGGCCTAGAAAATAGCAACTTTTTATTTTCTGTCGGTCACAATGTATCTACAAAATAGTCAAGTAAATCTCAACTATTTATTTCAGTGGAGTTGTAAAATAAGCCTGCTTTAACAATAAAATAAAATAAAATGGAGTGTTCCTTTAAACCAAATTCTAAATTCATTAGCAAAAGCTCTGCAATATAATTTTCCTCCTAACTTACATTTTTTATTAAGTATTTCACAAATGAACAAAAAGGAAAGTTGCGAGTGAGTGCAATTCAATCAATAATTTCTAGGCAACACTAAATTGTGTGACAAGACAAAAAAACACATATATTAAGTGATACATACACATATACAGTGACTGACAAAACAGAAATACAGACTGCACCATCATTCAGAGATGGTGGTTTACTAATAAATGGAGAGTTAAAAATCTACAAAAAACAAACAGAAAACACCAGAAATCGATAGTGGGTGATACATAGCAATGGTGCAACAAACCTTTTTTTACTTTTTCATGTTTTTTTTTTTTAATTGCTTTTGTCAAAAAATGATTCCTCTTAAGCGTCTGACCTTTCTCATAATCTTGAACGGTCTCCTCCTGGAAGTCCTTGAAGATGTCTGGTCTGAATCTCCTCTCAAGTCCATAACTGTAGAATCGGAACAAACACTCCAGTCCATACCTGTGACAAACATGAATATATATTAGGACACTTCTCAGATAGCACAGCAGTTTGCATAAAAAAACCTTATACGTTCTTTACCTATGTATTCATTTGTATGCTTAACAGTTGTGTACAAAAAAAAAAAAAAACACGCAAAATATTATTCTGCAATGATCCGTGTTCCCAGAAAAATTACAAAAGTACATTTTGTTGCCATCTAGAAGTAGTTTTGCTGCAAACAAGTTTTGGTGAAAACATTTCATATTGAACTGTATGACCCTTAATGTTTAGAAATCAGCAGTTTTTCTGACGGCTACAAAATTTAGGATTTGCTATTGCAATATACAATCATACACATAACTTTGTGACTTTAAAACGTTACCCATCTCAGATAGGAACCAGACAATGTTCAAACTTGGCAGCCACACGGATGTGTTTTTATATGTCTAATGTGAACACTCTCTCCTTAAAAATGCTATGACAACTTATTCATGGCTATAGCTAATGTGGGAGCAAACTTATTTTTTTTGGTTTATTTTAGGAATGTGATTCATTCACCCTTTCGTCAGACAGGCACAATTTGTCCAGACGTGACTTACAGATAAAACACAGAATTTAAGACTGTGACTCTGACCTATAGTTCTCCTTGGAATCCTCAACGGCAAACTGCCTGAACTCCTCGTACATCTTCCTGTTGAAGTTGTCTCTGAGGAAGAAGGACCAGAATCTGAAAAGGGTGTTCATCTCCTGAGACTGACCCACACCTAACCGCTTCCTCTCTAAAGAAACAAACATGAGATATTGACGTAAAGTAGGTTTGTACAGATAGATAGATGTATGGATGGATTTATGGATGTAAGAAATGCATGGCAGGATGGATATATGGACAGAGGCATTACAACTCATCTTACCATTGAGGCAGCGCCTGCGGTATTTGTGGTAAACTTGCTGGGTGAAGCCGTTTTCTCTCAAAAGCTCATGGGAAGGATGCCAGAACTTGGGCAGGGACTGTGGGGTGCAGCCGTAACTGCCGGACAGTGCCGGGGCTCCTTCAGACGGAGATGCATTAGAGCTGCTGTACAGAGAAAAACAGTAGAGAAAGTTAAAGAGCCAGCTTTCACATTATTGCTAAGAAGAGTAAAAGAATAAAGCCACAAACCTGATGGAGGAAGTGCGAGGTCTGTGCTCCCGTGAGTCCATCACCCAGCCGACATGGCACTCCAGAGGAGGGTTTGAACTGTGGCGGGTTTTTCTCTTTCTGGGGGTCTACAAAAAGTCAGAAAGATGTTTTTAATGTATGAAATGGACGGTCCTGTAAAAGTTAGAACACTTTAGTGAATCCCATGGTTTTCTGTATCAAAATATATTTCAAAATGATCTGAAAATGATCAAATGATCAAATAAAACCTCGCATGAACACAATCACCACATGAAATATTGCACGTCATTTTTTTATTAAACAAAATAAAGCCAAAAATGAAAGAGCCTTCAGTGTCAGATTAACGGGATAGTACACACAAAAATAAAAATTTCCTTTCATTTGTTTTGATATACTGGAAACTATACTACTTAAGGGAATACTAATGCAAGAAAAAACAGCCACTGACTTAGATTATTTTTTGGTCGTACTACGGATGTTAAGGCCTATGTTTCCATCCACTTATTTTTGATGTGCATTTTAGATATGCAAAAAAAAAATAGATTTAAAAAAAATAATAATAAATTGGTTGATGGAAACGTCAAAATAAAAATGTGCATGAAAAACATATTCGCATAACTGAGTAGAATAAAATTTGTATTCAATAAGAAAAGATGTGCATAAACTACGATGGAAACACTTTTACCGAACAAATTCCTGTGTGTGCATTAAAATAAGTTATTTTGTTATAAGAGATCATGTGATGATAATGTGTGTGAATGGACAAACCAGCAGGCTGAGCACGCTGTAAAACATCTGAAATGTTGTTTTGGTCATTTACTTAACTGTTTTAGTATGTGTTATTATATTATTAATTACCTCCAGAATCAAGAGCGTCTGTGCTCCGTGTCTGACACCTTCAAATACCACCAAGCGTTCACTGCATGTCAGCATTTGTCTTCTGAGGTACAAGTCATTTATTAAATTAAGAAAAGATTGACGCAGCTTCTCCTACCGCAGCAAATTCTGTTTTTACTTTTAATATTTGGTGCCAGATAATCAGGGGTGCATTTCCCAAACAACGGCGTTACTCGCGGCTGAACTATCATAGTGCGATGCATCGTTTGAAAAGAACGATGTAGTGACAAGTGTTTCCCAAAACCCGTAGTTTCTCTGTCACAGACAGAGAAACTAAACCACGTTATTAAACCACGTTAGTTATAATGTAAAACGCCCATAATGATGCTCTAAACGGGGTGGAGTAACTTCTTTAGAGAACAACCCCATCATTTCTTTGTTCAAATTATATTGTTTTACACAAACACGCATTTAAAATAAAATCCAATATTAGTTTTGGTAAAAACATGCACTCGTTTTTCATAGGCTATTAATTAAAATATATGTAAATGGCAAATATAGGGCCTTTGTTTGCTTTACTAATATTTTTGAGAAGTTGAACATTACATATTCTATTCTAAAACATAAAATCACTTAAAAAAGCTAACACTATTCTAATATCATATATAAATAATTTAAATAAATAAATAAATAAATGAGGCGATTTATTAAAAATATATTTACTTTAATAATAATATTAATGATGATGATGATGAATATTATTATTTAGGATATTGTTTATTTATAAAAAATTTTTTTTACAATTTGACATGCAAACCACAGCAGAAAGTTCTAACCAACAGACCCATGTCATATACAGCAGAGAAACTTAATAAATAACCTACTATAAAATAAAAGAATTAACGTATGCCATGTTTTTTATTTTCACAAGCTTTGGAGACGTAACATAATTTCCACTTTTAAATATACCTATAGCTTTTGCCATGAGGCTGTGTTCAAAATGATTTCAATGTTTTCAAAGTGCACTGCGAAGGGAGCACAATTGTAAACATGAAGATCGCTAAAACTGAACTGTAAAAATACTTTGAAAGCAAATTACACCTAAGAGAGATTAATTTAATGCTTTTTTATTTTTGGTAATTCCAACTTTGAATGTTAGAATGTTCTAAATGAATAGGGAATAGGGGGGATAAGTGGGAATAGAACACAGCCAGGAACTATGCTTCTAACTACAGCTCCAGAGGTGTCGTTTCAAGTGCTCAAGTTTACGACACAGTTTGCGAATGTTCGTTGGAGCGATGGATTTAAGAAACAGCAAATCAACGAACTATGTTTGTAACAACAAAACTTGTGACCTTAGTTGCTAACGATGGTTTTGGGAAACACACCCCAGGACGATTTTGTTTACTGCTTTATTCGTATAACTTTTATGTGATATTCATGTTTTGCGCATAAATTTTATTAATTTGTTTAATGGAAACAAAGCTAATGGCTGCTTGAGCATTCTTGTTTAGAATATCTTGTTTTGTGCTCGTCAAAAAAAACATTTAAATTAAGAACCTCTTTACAGCACTGAACTATCCCTTTAATATGCCATATTTTAACTGTCTTTAGATTTACTATGTATTACTTTATTATTTATTACTATGATTATCCCACAAACAATTCTGCTTAGTTCAAATGTACCTTTCCATCAAGGTTGCCGCTGTCTTCTTTAATGACAGGATAGAACCGTGGGGTTTTGGTGGGATCTTGTCTTCCAGGTGTACGAGGTGTACGTGGGGTTCTAGGCACACTGGAGGATTCTGGGACATCCGCGGGGAGAGAATGAGCCATGCTAGAATCATCTACAGAAAAAGCAGCAACAAAAAAATTTTACATTTAGAAATACAATTAAAAATTGCAAATGTAAACAAAACCAAGGAAATTCTTAAATATAAAATACTTTTTCCTGAAATGAAAAAAAATTTAAATAATAATAAAAAAAAAATCTTTAAAAAATAAATACTTAAAATATGTAAAACTAAAAATGACATTAATAGTTTGCTTATTGAAGCAAATCACAGAAACATAGATACAATGCTTCTCTAATAGAGAAATGAAATGTCCAATCACCTGTTTGACATGGTGGAGGGGGCGGAACCTCTTGGTTTAGGTCAATGGGAAGTTTAGGGGTCAGAGTTTCAAACTCATCTTGGCTGATCATGTTGAGCTTTTTAAAGTTTTCCATTTCCTAAAAAATATTAACCACATTTACACATTATACACAGAACACAAGGTTAGTATATCTAGTTGTATAAACTACAAGCAGAACTTCACACTCTTAATTTAAAAATCTTAGGGAGGAGAATACAACGTGCCCCAAAAAACAATCATGAAATGTTTCTGTCTGTATGAACAATAAAGTCATCACCGCTCACTGTTTGACAGCAGGATGTGCACTTGATCAGCTTTACCAGCACTCATTACTCACAGCAGCTCACAATTGACATTCTTATTGTCCATCCTAAAGGCTTCAGCTTACTTGGCTATTAAGAGTGAAGCTTTCAGGCCTTAAATCAGACATTATGTGGTCAATCAGGAGTTTTCCAAGAAAATCATTTACATTAACAGAAAGAACAATATATGGATTTTTCTTGGTCCAGATGACTCGCATAATGATTATAATGATTTTAAATTTGATGTCTCCGCTATATCAGTGAGCTGATCTCACAGTACCCAAAATGTTAAATCAAAAAAGTCAAACGTCACTAGAATTCAAAGCGTCATTATTTATTTATCTGTGCTGTTGTAGCGTGAATGGGCTTTATCATATGTTACAAACAAAAATACATCTTAAGCATTGAAAAGCAAACAGTGCGTGGTGAATCCCATCGTAATGGTAGTCAAATGATTCTATAATCTAAATTATGAAAATGATTTACTGATTTAATCATTAGGACAGTCACTTGCTTTGTTTCTAAATGAATCAGCTATCTCGAATGACTCCCTTGAAAGAGTCAACAAATCACTCATTTAAACAGTGACTTGCTGCCACCTACTGGTGGTTTTTGTCACATTTTTTTCATAACAGGTCTAAACCAGCCAAGGTACCAGCTCAAAGGACAAAAGAGTTATCAGTTTTTTGCTGATTCCTATCAGAAACTAACTAATTTGAGGAAAGCCACATGTGCTTGTTTCCGTCTTTTGTGCAGCTGTTTATCAGGTGTCTGTACTTTGAACTTCAGCCCACAGAGACCTTGGCACGGATAACACAGGTGTTACGAGTCCCATAAGTGGAAAACAGAGAAGTACCCCTGATACCACTGTACAGTAAAAACTCACTTGATATCCGACAAATTAAACAGTCACTCAAACTCAGTTTTTGCAGCTGAATTATATTAATATGGGTATAAGTATGGGTACATACATCAGAACAAGAAATTTTATTTGAGAGCTAATCAAAACCACAACTCGTCCTCTAAAAACATGTACACATTATAGGTCACATGCTTTTTAGGGAGCTCTTGTCTGACCGGCTGACTGTAATTGATACATTATTGTTAGTATTTGTCATTACAATGAAAATAAATGATAATACTGTGGACTTAAGACTACAACAATTAAATTCAGACACAGCGATAAAGCTGACACAAAATAAATAAATAAAATACTGAGCTATATTAACACATCAAATCCTAAAAATGTCTGCGATCACATGCCAAAATCCTAGAGCACTCAGGCTGGCTGAGAAATCAGCCAGAAGACAAAATGTGCCGTTTAATTTCAGATGGTAATCATATCTTTCTGCATATGTTTGTCCAGCACAGAACAATTCAAACATTTGCAGTGGAAAATTCCCATGTTACTGCTGAGCGTGGACATTTATCTGAAGCCAGCAGCTGCCGAACGAACTCCACACTCAGCGCAATCTACTGTGATGATACTATTACACCCTTGCTTTCTCTTTAAAGGAAGCTTTTTTTTTTTGTTTACACTAAAGAGTTTAAAAAGTTTGAGGTCATTACTTTAAAATAAATCTATATTTTCATTCATGCTTTGAACTGAAAAGTTTTTTCAAAAGGCATCTTTAAGTTGTAACAAAAAATGTATTTAATATAAATGGTGGTCTTTTCAAATTTCTATTACAAAATGTAAACAATACAAATGTTTTGAACATTTATGATAACACAAAGTGCTTCTCCACCAATCCAGCATATTAAAATCATTTCTTTAGGAGTTCAAATAATAAAGCTTTTCACTGGTTTGTAGATCAAATAAAAGCAGCACAGGTAAGCACTCTTCTTTACATCTTGTTTTAAGATGTGTTTTGAGTGACTTGTTTCAAAATTGTATTCTTCCATACAATCCACCAAGAAACACTGAACAAATGACATCAGACTAAAATGAGAGAGAGAATCCAACCTAGTTATCTCAGAGGAAAATTGGTTGAATATCTGCTCTGTACAGGCCACTTCTTCCAGCTCTGGTATGTGGAGAGATTTATGCTGGAGGAATCTTACCAGATACTTTATAACCTCCAAGTTAACATCCATGCAAACAAGGGAGAAAGATAGGGGACAGTGCTGGAGGAAATGTGGGAAAAACTTAGCAAACTATTTTCACATATTTTGGAGTTGCCCAGCCATTCCTTCATATTGGCAGGATGTAATGCAAGTAATACAATTTTCTTTTTGGTGATGAAATAAACTTTTCTTTCACAACAATTTACCTGGGAAATATTGCAGCCAAATTAATGGTAAAAAACAAGTATATATTAAAAAAGTGGCTACAATTCGAGCCCTAATGGTTGGAAATTGTCTCTATTGTTCAAAATAAGGGGAGGATTACTTTTTCTTTAAATCTACAAATGGACAAATACCTGCAATATTGGGAGAAATGGATTGTACTTATGCCTTTACACCATGTAAACTGATCTTTATATGTATTTGTTAATGTGACTTTTAAGGAAATATGTGACCAGTCATCTGTTCAATTAAGTTTCAATGTGTTAATGTATATATACAATTATTGTATATATTATCAATTGTATTTTTTTAATTTTTGTTTTCCTTTTTCATCCTTAAAAAATTAAATTAAAATAAAGTATAAAAAAAGATGTGTTTTGATTGGTCTAATTACAAATTGTGGACCTTAAATAAAGGTAAACGGGGCCAAAAAAAATTGAGCATGGCCACTGATCAGATTGCTTTCACAGTGTAAACACTCATGTGGTTGAATGAGCATAAAAAGCCACAAAAGACCACTGACTCAGGTGGTCTTTACATGTTGTGAGAGTGCACCAAATTAAGTTATACCAAAACACACAGATTTCATTTAAAACCTTACATTTATCCAAGTTCATTAATTTGCTTTGCGACTCTATTGTGCATACAGAACTCACACAAAAGTAACGTAGATCAGGATGAAATATGGAAGAGGCTTAACCAAACTGAAACGCAAGAGATGCATCTGAACCCAAGTGGTCTTCAAAGCTCTCTCCCTCTCTCTCTATATATAGTTGCTTTATTGGCATGAGAAATGTTACAAACGTATTGCCAAAGCATTTAGCATTTATACAGTTTACGTAAAAAAGTAACATACATATATGTAAAAAAAAAAAAAGAGTACACACAACAGATAGCAGTAGTAAAAAGAAAAAAAAAGGAATAATT
>CAIGQZ010034880.1:13394876-13414318 GCA_903798205.1 Danio tinwini
TCTATCTATCTATCTATCTATCTATCTATCTATCTATCTATCTATCTTTCTTTCTTTCTTTCTTTCTTTCTTTCTTTCTTTCGTTGCATGTTTCCCCCACAATGCTGTCAGGGCCGATACAGAAAAGCTGTTTGTGTGCAGCAAGCCTTTTTGTCAGGAGAGCTGTAAGAGAATTGGAGAATGGCGAACTTTTATCAGTTAAGTTCGTTCCTATTTAGACTCATCACTTGTATTCCTGCTGCTGTGTTCAACTATGTTTAAAATCCTCCAGATTACCGACAGGGCTAATGGTTGGAATAGACAAGGAAAGAGACCTGCATTCAGACCCGGGGATTGAGGAGGAGAGAATTCCTCTTTTATAGTGTGCACATGGTTATCTTTTATAATGATACAAATTGTGATTATATGTTTATGAAATTATGAATAACAAATGTAGCAGGACATTAAATTACTGTTTATTTCATTGCATTTGAACTTTGTAAACTAGAAGATCATGCGTCTCCCTCTTTCTACCCTGCTTTCCCTCTGGTCGCAGCGCTCCACGCACATTATGATGCATTATTTTAAAAATTCAGAGGTAGACTTTAAACGAAAGAGGGGGGTTTCATGGACCTTTAAAGCATGTTACTAATCAAAATGATTTTTATATTTATATATTTACAGTAGGACATTTACAAAACAATCTTCAATGGAACATATTCTTTGCGAAAAATATACCAGCGCAACACGAGAGTTTTTGTGGTTAAGAGTCACATATCTATTTATAAGTGCATATTTGTATTTAGGGATTTTTTGGTATTGTTCTACCCCTTTACTATTCACATTGCATGTTCTCCCTGTGTCTGCCTGTTTGCATTGCTTTACTTGTTCATAAAAAAATGAAAAAAAATGTATATAAAAAAAAAAATATATATATATATATATATTGACATGTATTTTCTGCCATTTTAAGTAATACACTGAAAAAATAAGCACTCTCACCTTGGCATTGGCACACTCTGGCGGTCCTTCTTCCTTCGTCCAGAGATCCTGCTCATAGTAGAACAGTCCGTCATTAATGGCTTTGGCGAGGTCGGCTGTAATTTTGGCACGTGACACATGGTTGCCTGTCCGATCACCACCAGGGTGTTTGCGGAGATGAGGCGGCGTCTGAGTAACAATCAGGATCTTGTTCACATCTCGGTCATCAAGTTCGTCATCAGAATCGTCGTCTGACCAATCAGTGAAAGTGTTCTTGCGAGGTGCAGCGAGCCGCTCCATTTCCTCATCGAACAGGAAGTCCAACTCCTCCTGGTCAGCTTCAGGCTGAGGCTTTGGGGTGGACTGAACCAATTCTGTGCGCTCCTGAAGAAAACACCATATGAGTCTTATTTCCGTTTAGTAAATGTAAAACAGCAGCAAGCTGAGGAAAAGCAGAAAATGGGAAAATACTCAACTGTAGATGGGAAGAACTCAAGACGGGGAATAGGAGGAGGAGAAGGAGGAGGTGAAGGAGGAGGAGAGGAAGGAAGGCTAGGAGGAAGAGGAGTTACTGAGGTCTACACAGCCACAGGACAGAAGAGACAGAGGAAATGATGGATGAAGAAATATGGAGGAGGAAAAGAAAAGAGCAGCGTGAGCGAACAGTGTTAGAGAACTTCAAGCAGACAAAGCAACATGAAGAATTCTAATGAGATAATGAAAATACTACTTTTTAAACATACACTAATTGTGTCAAATAGCCTACAACTGTAAAATGCTTTAAAATGAATGAAGCAAAATAACAGAGCTGTACGCTATGCTGATACTATTTCATTATTACTATATATTTTCTCATTAAGTTGGTTATCGTAACAATATTATATTGCCATACATCTAAAATAAACCTAATATAGCACTTCTAAAGAAAAAATACAGAATACATTACACTTGTGCTCATGTTCAGTGAAAAGCAATCAAATCAATCCACATGGAACAGTCTCTTAAAAAGTGACGTTGGAGGTCACTGTTATACTGGGCATGGTTCGGATAGCCTAGTGGGAATACACCTTAAAACTGTAAACGGTTTACAATAATTTATATATAACATCTCTTTCTAAATAAACAAAACATTACTTTTTTTTTCTTCTCCATTTACCGAGATAGGTTACTACAGGTGTGTGATGCGTCTCTATTGTTAATGCTGCTATTTGATGTTAATTTGACAATTATTTTTGCAAATAGGCTCATTTTATAACTCCATTAGAGTTAAACAGTTGAGGTTCATCATCAAAAAACTATAGAATACACAAAACACAAGTAGTTTTGAATGAGTTAAAGTGTAACAACTAATATGGCGTATGAAGCCCCTCCTACTAGTACAGGAGCGAGCTATTGATCGCTATTCACCCTATTCTCCGTGGACGAGCGGGCGCAGCCATTTGAATAATTTTGGCTCGAGACTTCAGGTCTCATTCACTTCCATTCATTTTTATGCCTTCAAAACAGCTCGTTTTGCTGCTTGATGTTGCAAACTGATATTTTCTTATCATCTTATTCTACTTTGTCTGTATAGTCATGCAAACACTTGTTTGTAGAGCAAGTAGTTTGACTGTTTTCTGACATTTATTATTCCTAGTCATTTTTCCCATAGGCTACTGAATCGGAAGTTCTAAAACAATCGCAAAAACGAGTGCACTTCCGCATTGAAGAATTAGGTCAATAGACTGACTATCTTTCGGGGAGAAGCTCGGACCAGACGTGTGCTCTTACGACAGTTTGGTGGTCAATATATGCACTGGAATCTCAGTGAATATTTGCTTCACAGACTTGAGAAATATATCCTCATAAAGCTTGAAACCTGTACTTTTACATGAACCAAGTGCACTTGAAAACAAAAGCTTTTTGGTTTTGTAATCTGTATGAAATGATTGAGAGGTAGAGTCTGTCCTGTCAAACACACATCACATGACAGCAACTACTCAAACTCCCACAAACTTGTAAACAAAGAGTCACTTTCATTTCTGGAGGAGATTCACCATCGAGATCAAGCTGATGATTACTTCAGAAGAGCAGCACGATCAGAAGATCATTATTCAGATGACGATAATGTGTAAGATTGCCATAAATGAGGTTGGTGTTGTAATTCATTTATTTTGAGTGCGCATGTGCATTAGCTCGGGCACCCTGAAAATATGCTGGATTTTGTTTGATTCGGACATTTAGAAATAAAACTTATGAGACAGTTGTTGATTAATTTTAATAGGCATTCCAAATATATAATTTAATCATAAGCTTGGCAAACAGTTTTGGAGAATTTGATGTTTCCCCGTTCAGACAGAATGCCCGAGCATAATGCTCAAGAGGCGTTTCAAAGATGGCAACCGAGTGAAATGACTTGCCTTATAAGGGGCTTTGTTCATCATCCAATCTCACTACGATGGATACACAAATCATAATGATGAGGATTAAATTATATAATGTGCAACAATATTGTATGTAGTCATTTCCAAAAACTTTACGTTTTAGTATCATAAAATACTTATTACACTTACATTAAGTTATTTTTTTCAATGTTAAATAATGTTTTAAACAAATTTCAAAGTTT
Source organism: Danio tinwini (assembly GCA_903798205.1). Taxonomy (NCBI): domain Eukaryota; kingdom Metazoa; phylum Chordata; class Actinopteri; order Cypriniformes; family Danionidae; genus Danio; species Danio tinwini. The sequence goes on from CAIGQZ010034880.1 coordinate 13,398,442, forward strand.
TGAGATTGTTTTTGGTTGTGATATTGATATCTACTGTTGGTTTTTGTATTGTATTTATTTGTCAGACCCCAGGAAGAATAGCCACTACATTGGCAGGGGCTAATGGGGATCTAAATAAACACAAACACAGTCCATTGTAAATTTGTGATACCTAAATTCACTTGCATTTAAAAAGACTTTTAACTTTAAATACATTATTTTATATTACTTTAAATAAATTTTTAATTCACAAAATTATAATAAAATTTCAATATCAGCCAATTTTGGTATTGGTAAAAATTCACAGCCAACATAACACAGTGTCTTATGTCAGAAGTGTCTTAGTAGATGCAGAAGTACCTTATTTTTCCCAGATGTGTTTCTGTGTCGTTTCTCCACCTGTATCCACGGCTGTGCATCTGGATCAGAGAGGTTGCTAGAGCGCTCTTTAAGATTAATCCCATCCTCACCGGAGCTGCTCTTGGAGTCTGAAGGGGATGATTCTTTGGACCGAGGTTTGGCTGTGTCTGTCTCATCGCTGGTTTGGCCATTTACTAGAGAGGGTTTATCCATGTGCTGATTAACTGGAGAGGATGACACTGTGACACATGCAGAGACAGAAATCAGTTGATGAGTCTGGGCTGCTATTTCAAATAAAACTTTAAATCAATAATACAACACAGCAAAACAAAAAGTAAAATTAAAAGGCTTAAACAGCAGAAGCAAGACCTAACATAACAATTGACAAGCCCCAAATTGCTGTTAAAATCAATGGAAAGTACACTAAATGATGTTAACCAGCAACTTTTTACTGCCACACACACGCAAAACTACTACACCACATCAGTAGGTGTAGCATAACTTTAGTTTGCCACCATAATTATAAGCCAATAGTTACGTATAGCAAAACATGAATTAATATGCTAGTAGCAGGTGTAGCAAAACTTTAGTTTGCCGATATGAAAAAGCAACACACAGCGAATACTCAGCCAAACACTGTAATGGCTGGTGTAGCAAAACGTTATATTTAGGCTGTGGGAGGAAGACATGAGAACCTGTGCTGAGGGAGGTAAACGTCTGTCCCGGGACGAACTCTGGGCAGTTGATGAGCTGGGAGAAATCGGTGCGCGGAGAGTCCAGAGCAAGTGCCGGGATGGGCCACTGCTCCGGCTCCTCTTTCCTACGGATCTGCTCATCCACCAACTCCACAACCTCACTGTTCTTCAGCGCCTGTTCAGACACACAAAAACCTGATATAACACAGACTGCAGATAACCATGTCTGAGGTGTGTGTCCTGAAAACAAGGCAGGTCAGGGGTGAAGGCTCAGTGCAATATTCACCTCTTTAATGAGGTTGATATCAGTGGTGAGGGCCTGGACTCTGTGGAAACTGGCGATCAGAGAAATAGGCAAAAAGCCTTTCGAGTCCATCCTCCTGCGCAGGAAAAAGTCACGCTCTAGGTTTGGGAGACTGAAGTAGTATTCACTAGGAGCAAAACAAAAACAGCCATCTGTAAACGCCCAAATAACAAATAAACAGTGCAGTTTCTCATTTGCCGCCCTGGGGTTACTGTGTATTTAAATACTGGCTACAAAATAAGATACAATTACATACTTGGATATAATTACATCCACAACATATTTAAAGCTGTTAGCAACATGTTGAGCTGTTTAAGATGCATAAAAATAAAAACAAACTTTATTACCTCTAAATAGTTTAGAAATATACATGACCGGTCAAACGTTTGGGGTCAGTAGGATTTTTAAATGTTTTAAAATAAGTTTCTCCTGCTTACCAAGGCTGCATTTATTTGATCAAAAATACTGTACAAAATGTAAAATTGTGAAATGTTATCACACTATAAAATAACTGTTCAAGAGTAGTTTATAATTTAATTTATCAATTTATTCCAGTGATTTTTAAAGAATAAATTTCAGCTTCATTACTTCAGTCACATGATCCTTCAGAAATCGCTCCGATATTAATTATTATTTCTATTATTATTATTATTAATGGTAATAGTAATAAAAAGTAATAATGACTGGAGTAATAATTTCATTTGAAACTACATACAATAAGTAAAAAATATATATATTTAATAAATAAATATTTAACAATTAAAATTTGTTTAAAAAAAAAAACAAAAAAAAACTGACCCCAAACTGTTGACAGGTAGTGTATATTAATTAATTTGATAGTTTTATTCATTACATGTAATCCTGGCTTATAGCAGATAATAGCTATATTTCCACCCCTACAGTAATGCTTTAATATATAAAACAATGACAGAAAACAAAACAGATCCAAGCAGGACATAAATGTCTGAGAAACAAGTATTCATTTAACACACATTTTTATATATAAAATTATAAAATCAATCAAGTGAAATGCTGAACTGACAAATGAACATTGCAGAGTGTTTGGTGCTTTTCTTTCTTTTAAACAAGTACGACTTGAACCACATGAACAGAATTTTACACATTTTCATTCAGGCTGGTAATGTTTGCAGGATCGCAAAATAGAAAATAGTTTTGCCATTTTGCTACTTGCTGGAAAAAGAATCTTGGGAAAAACGAAATCTTTAATTATCAAATCAACCCTTACTCTTTTCCAGCAGCATATGCATTTAGGCATCAGCTTATCTTCTCTTCTTCTACCTCTGTCCTCTGGGTGTTTTGTGTGAGGTGAGGAACAGATCAGTTCCATTTAGATGATTCTAAGCCTCTGGCAGGGCTCTAGTGAGACCAGGTGCAGAAAAAGACCATACTGCACTATCAATGCTGAATTTGATATTTAAATACCGCAAACTAATCATCTAGAGCCTTTCTGGACAATTTCTTTTGAAAAAAAGCTTATCAAACTTACTCAAAAAAACAAGCATTCCTTTGACGAACCACCATAAATTCAGAGACGACACTGATGTGCTGCATGTAGAATTCAGAAACCCTTGTTAACAGCAACACTAGTCGAAATTGTCAACGGGAAAGACATAGAAGGTCTTATTTTGCATTTGTTTATACAAGTTGTTTGCACATTAGCAAATAAAAATCTTATGCATGATCTTTTTAATGTGTTCGCTTAACACTTCTGTCTCATGTTTATTAAACACTTCTTAGCACACAATAAGACTTGCAAGCTCTCCTGTGAACAGCAGTGGTCTGGGAGAAACGAGCGCCTCCACCCTGAACACACCTCACATTCCAGCAGCTTTAGTCAGCCGAGCTTAGAACGTCCCATGAGCCGTCCTGACATTGATTCTGGGGAGTTTCAGCAGTGATGTTGTGCAAGATTCACTTGTTGGTATATTTAAGTGTGATATCAATCTCTCCTGGGAGAATATCCAGGATATAAATTGTGAAATTTACTTTTCACATTCACAAAAGAAAAAGTGAAATAAATATATAAACCAATAGATAAATTGAGAGTTTTGTACAAAACCACTGAAAAAGGTACACCTCTTTATGTATGTATAATGTCAATATGTATACATTTCTACTATCCTTTCTATGAAAATCGCATCTGCTGCAACTATAACTAATAAATCAAAACAGAGAGTCTTATGAAATGTATACTTAATAATACTTGCATCAATTTAAAACATTCATTCATTTATTTTCTTTTAGGCTTAGTCCCTTTATTAATCCGGAGTCGCCACAGGGGAATGAACCACCAACTTATCCAGCTTATGTTTTACTCAGCGGATGCCCATCCAGCTGCAACCCATCACTAGAAAACACACATACACTACAGAGAATTTAGCCTTTCCAATTTACCTATATCACATGTTTTTGGACTTGTGGGGGAAACCGGAGCACCTAGAGGAAACCCACACGGGGAGAACATGCAAACTCCACACAGAAACGCCAACTGATTCAGCCGAGACTTAAACCAACGACCTTCTTGCTGTGAGGCGAACGTGCTACTCACTACGCCACCGTGCAGCCCTCAATTAAAAACATAAATTATAAAAACTAAACTAGGTCCAAAAATATATGATTTATAGAAGCAATCAAGCAATGATGTTGTTGGGATTAAAATACTGGTCTTATATAGTTTTAAAGTTTTTCTGATTCTAGAACATAGATGGAAGCAAAGCTTATTATGACACATGTAAAACGAAATGTCACAATGGGACAACAGTATTACTATTATTAATATATATTTTTACCCACAATTTTCCACAGAGTGAAAATTTCCCATATATTTCCAAAAAAAGTTTAAAAGTTTAAACTGTAGCCTCACCAAAATCTCTGTATATTTTCTATCTGATATTTTCGTTTCATTCTCATGTTGAACAACGTTGTAAACCGGTAGACAGAATTTCTTAGTAATGTTTTTGAACTATGGAAGTCAATGGTGACAGATTTTCAACATTTCCTAATTAACATATATTTTATATAATTATACATTTAATAAATCATGGTGTGTGTGTGTGTGCGCGCGCATTTGTGCGTGCACATGGGGGGACTCTCAGCTTGCTACAGTCACAGTGCTGAAATAAGCTTGGCTGAACTCTGTGAATAAGATTACATGTGCAAGAATGCACACACACAAACAATAAGCTCATGCTGGCTGGCAGAGGCAAAACGTGAACCTACATACTTGATCCAGTCCAAATTTACAAATTTGCATTGCACATGAAATGCAAAAGTCATTACTTGTGATCAACTAGGAAATACTCCCATACGCACAACACACCCTGTGTCCTATGCCCTAATCTTTCTGACCCAGATCATCTGACCCTTTCTCCATCATCCAGAAGGCAGACGAGCTAAATTAAGGACGCGCTAAAACAGGCAGCGCAAGGCTACCCGATGCTGCAGCTGCTCCCTCTGCTGGCGCTAATGCATGACACTGAACACACAGTTCTACAGTATACTACTAGTCCAAAGTTTGGGATCAGCACTTATTTTCATGTTTTTGAAACCTTACCTTTCTCACCAAGGCTGCATTTATTTGACCAAAAATAAAGTTAGAAATTTTAAAATATTCAAATACTTTTACCACTTCAAATGTAAATACTGTTTAAAAAGAGTTTTCTTTTTAAATGTAGCATAAAAAAGTAATTTACTCCTGTGATTCAGTGATCCAGCCTTCAGTGTCTCTCCAGAAATCATCATAATATGCTGATTTGCTGTTCTATTATAATCAATCTAATACCGATCAATGTTAAAAACATTTGTTCTAAAAAGAAAATGTGCAATTGACTGTTTAAATGCAAAATCTAACTCTGAACTTACATTTGGCGTTTGATGTATTCTTTGAGCAAACTCTCCTCAATGGTATACATCTGCACGCGATTACCGTCATTGTAATAATAGACCATGTTAGTACCGAACTCTGACGGAACTGAATTCCCATCTAGGTAAGAGTCCCGGTAACTAAGGGAGTAATCACCCCGACCTGAAAACAGAGAGAAGAGATAGAAAATTCATTTTGGGATTACAGCACTTCTTCAGCTCCTCAAAGTGAACTGAGATCTATTTTGACTAAAGATTTATTCTGTTACTTAATCACATATTGTTTTAAAAGGGCAATATACTGCATTTATTCAATAAGTTAAATTGTTCTCTGATATCTTAAAAGTTAAAATCTAAATAAATATGCCTTTATACGATCGATAGATCGATCGATCGATAGATAGATAAAACACATTTACTTAAAGAAATCTAAAGAGAGGCTTCAAGATCTTAATCAGTTTGGGTTTCATTCTGATACCAAATGTATTATTTTGTAGTTTGAGGGCAAAACATAGATTTACAAACCCCACCGGAGATATGTTGGGGGAGGAGAAAAAGTATGAGCAATATAGCAAACAATGTACAAAGTGTAATGCTATCCATCTCAAGAGCTGCCTGATTAACATTTTCTGGCAGAACCCCAATAGCAGCTTTAAAAGGATTGTTTTATTACCTAAAAACAACATTATATACAGGGTAGAACAACATTGTTTGAGCATCAATATCACAATGTGTGTATCTGCAATAGTCATATCGCAGGATTAGATTATTAAACAGATTATTAAATATTATGACACTTTTATTATTTACACAATGATGACCATATAATTTTACATTAGATTGGTCAATTTCTGTACTTAAATAATGTTTGACTCCACAGAAAACCATATAGCACTGTTTAAATCTTTATTTTTGCTTGTAATTGATTGTACTTTATGCAGATGCACTGCATGGAAAAAGACTTGATCATCATTCAGTCAGATTTTTCCAATATCATGCAGCCCTAATTATATATAACTGAATAATTTAGTTCATATTTCTCATTCCCATATTGGTAAAGGTTTAGATGAACTGAAACTTAAGCAAGTAAACAAGGAGATTTACATGTCTTGTTTTCACTTGTTTTACTTCATGGAATTCTGAGCATTCTTTTGTTTTCTACTAGAATATCATAAAGATACAAACACACCACCATATACATGACAGCTATTTTAAACACCCAGTCTGATAGTGAGCAGTGATGTTGAAGCTGTTTCTAGATTTCTTTGGGGTTACCTCGTCCACGACCTCTGCCTCGTCCACGACCTTTGCCCCTGCCCCTGAGGCCTCCGCGGACATTACTGCCCTCGCTGCGAACACTCGCCGTGTCATCAAAGAAATCTCTCTCTCTTCTCCAGCCTGACAGACACATGACAGGACAAGAGCTTCAATTAACAGTGCCATTTCAAGATGAAAAACTGAACACTGATGTATCAGCAAATCAACTTTTACAGAATGATTTGAGCATTCTGACATTCAGTGAATTCAAGTACAACCGACTGTCCATAAATTAATTCATATAAATGAGTAAGTTTACAAGGACACCAAAAATCCGACCATGTAAACAGTGATTTTTTGATGACCTTAATCCAACTAAAAGACGTAATCGAACTAAACAGCAATCAGATTAAGACATGTGGAGTATGCCGATCTTAGTCGCATTATTGATTTGGCAGTACAGACATGTAAACACATTAATTGAACTATTGAACATGGTGTGCTGTATCGAGTCTCATTAAAACAACACTCTTTCAGCAGGTCATACTCGCCTCCAATATCTCGTTTGTCACGGGGGTATGCATGAAATGTTCCTGTATGAAAGTTAGTGCTAAACTGCAGTTAAAGTCAGCAAATTAAAAATGAAACACCTGAAATTACATCAAACTCTGGAGGAAATATGGATAGTGTAATGATGCAATGATGTTAATCAAATTATGTGCTATTACATGTAAATTAGGATCATGACAAAAACATTCAAAAAGTAACTCACGTAAACACCTTAATCTGAATAAGACAATAATATTATTAAGGCAAATAATTTGATTACTAATGTCTATGTAAATGTAGTCGATGACATTTACTTGATCAGTCACAGAAAAAGAGAATACCATACTTAACTTTGTGTTGGTTACACGATTTTTATAGTCCACTTTAGACATTCTGTTGACAACATAATTATAACCCTGTGTGTGTTTCAGGGTTAAGGTCAGTAAAATAAGTTGACACATATATAACCTAGTCAACAGACTGTCTGAAAAAGACCATCAAAATAACTTAAAGGGTCACGAAACACCAAAACACATTTTTTAGCTGTTGACAGTCATATATGTGTCCCACGCTGCTATAAACACTATTAGGACATATATATTGCACTAAAAAGTGAAAATTGGTTGTTTTTGCGTTATTTTGAGCAAACTCGCTCTTTCGGTTTGAAAAAAATTTTTGAAGCCGTGTCACGGCCATGAGATACTTGCGTGTAAATCCAGCGTGGAGATTGGCTGTCTGTACCTGGCAGTACATCATGACGTCTCTGAGGGTGCGGCATTAATTCATGAGAAAGACTTTGTTCAAACCAATCAGCGCACTCTATTGTGTATGACGTGCAACTTCATTAATATGCACGATAGCTTCGGAAACAGTTTGACCTGTTACAGTGTTCAGACGACAGAGAGACGTCACGTTGTGTTGCCAAAACAAGTGAAAGAACGAGAATTTGGAGACACTGGTCGCCAGTGTTGCATTTATCAGTGCGCTGTGTTTATTAATGTGCTGCAACGAAGGTTTTGTTTTCATTATCCCACTGTGAGAGCGCTGCTGGACTCATGTGGATTACAGTGCACGCGACAGAAATGCGTTTGTAAGGAACATTTTTACCCAAGAGCTTTTCGCATCTGGAAATGATGAAATCCGGATTTGCTGCTCGTCTCCTTTAAAAAAAAAAAGACACAGTTCCAGAGTGACTGTCCTGTCTCTACAGATTAGGTAAGTGTGCGATCAGTTCTTTGTTCATTCAGATGGCAAAGTTAGTTTGTATCGTCAGCAGTGCTTTTTCAGTTTTTAAAGACATACTATAGTCAAAACGATTTAGTTACTAAGTTTGCAGTATGTTAATATCACTGCAATATTATTGTACAATATTATAGACTGAAAGATCCGCTGCAAATGCTGCTCTCCGAATGTAAACATGATCAAACTATTCCCGTCGTGCAGGATTTTTGCCGCATTTTGTGACTGGATAGTCTATACACACACAGCTTTCTGACACTACCTTCTGAGTCATCTAAGTTACCGAGAGATGAGGAGGATTTGTTTTCTCCCATTCGCTGTGCGATAACAAACATTGGATTAGCAGTTCCTCGCATACAATATGTTGTTTGTCACAGGCAACATGCAGGAAATGTTCCTGAATAAAAAGTGAAAGTGCCAAACTGCAGTTAAAGTCGACAAATTAATAATTTGGCAAGTAATTTGTTTACTGATGTCCATGCAAACACAGTCACTGTCTTTCTCCCCTGCGTCTGTGTTTATTTTGCCTCACGTGTGCCCAAACGGAAACCTCCATATTTGCAAATCATTCCCCCTTTCCCTCCCGACACTCCCACCTAAACGGAGCTGGACACACCCACTTTTCCTGACCTTTTCCAAACTAGAGGTGTGAAAACAGCCTGCTGAGACCGGGGGTTTTATGGCCCTTTAATGATTTCTTAAGCTTAGTTTTTTTAATTGTTCAAAATAATTCACAGTGAACTTTTATAAGACACTATATTCGTTATTTAAGATTTAACACCATGTCAGCAACAACTGCTATATATGTGGCAAAAACAGTTGAACATCATGAAAACTATATTTTTCCAATAAAACCTTTTTAATGTTTTGGGCTGTCAGAGTTATTCCATTTGACGTATATATGAACAAGTGAATAATGATAACTGATACGTTAGTTTCCAGTGCAATGGGGATAATGCTTTTGAAGGTAAAGGAAAATATTGTGTGGTTAATTACAGTATATTGAAACAAAAATGAGATGTTTATGAGAGTTATGTTTTTAACTACTGAGTGGTCGTCTAACTAATGACGTAATGTAATTGACTGTGGGATAAAAGGGTGGAGTGGGTGGATTGTGTCACGCACTGAGGAAGGCATTGTGCCGAGACATCTGTTTTGTATCCCCTAAGAATGTAAAATAAAGATATACAAAGTAATTACTTAATGAGTGTGAATCATTACCTTCTGAATAAAACTGAATAATTAAAGTTTTCTGAATAATTATTTTTGTATGACTAATATGTATTTAAAAACTCTACTAGAAATAAAAATTATATAAAATTTCAACTTAATGGATGATAAAAATTCTAAAATTATTCCAAGAGAATTCCAGAACTCTTTCTGAATAAAATATTTCTGATATAATAGTAAAAATTGGAATTCTATTAAATACATTTCATTCTCAAGATATTCTTACATAAATCACCAATTGGTTTTTAATTTTGTTTCAATAAATAAGAATGAGTGAGTCTTAAGTTCCCAATTCATGCATGTACAATTTGGTCATGTCTATTTTTAAAATAACAACAGTTTCTCCAATGATATAAGAGTGAGTTCCTACATTCTCTTAATTTATTCTGATAACAAAACAACAATATAAAGCAGAGTTTCTTTATATTTACAGTGTTCAGCATAATTGAGTACAGCCCATTTTGAAAATGAATATTTTTATCCATTTCTCAGTGAACATAGGCAATGTATTTTGGTGCATTTAAACAAAACAGATTTATTAAACAGATATATTTATTAAAATATTATTTTAGTCACCAAACTGAAAAATAATACAATTAAATTCAAGCTTAATGTTGCAAAAAAAAATTACAACCTACAAAATTTCAACTACATTTTTCTTTTTTCTTTTTTTGCTTCTCTTGATTTTTCCTCTTTTTAAAATGTATATTTAAATTTTTTTTATAACATATAAATGTGGGTGTACTAGTTTTTGGACCATTATCTTAAGTTATTTTGTTAGATAAGTTCCAGATTTGGCTTTACTACTGACTAATCTAATGTATATGGACAAATATAATATTGTATAGCTTCCTATTAAAAATATGAATTTAAAAGAAAGATTTGTGAGGGGTGTACTAATATTTGCTGAGCACTGTATATGGTTTAACACAGACAACGAAATAAACCGAAAGAGAAGCTTCCCAAAGCCAGTCTGGGGGCTTTCAGTAATGCTGTCCATCGTCCTGTACATGTTCTGCCATAACATTTAGACAATATTTCACTGCATATTACCTCAGACTTTAATCCAAAAAAGACATGACCTAAGATTTATGAAGTAATTAAGGAACCATTTCATTAAGCAATCAGAACAGTGTAATACATCAAGAATATTAAGTGTGTGTGTGTGTGTGGCCCTGTGTACATGTGTGTATGTGTTAAGACATGCGTGTGAGATTTAAAGCATTTACGTGTCTGAAACCCGCCCAGGTATCATGACCATTTCTAAGCTCTCAATTCTTTTACGGTCTCATCTTTCCTCTGTCTTTTAGCTGAAAGTTGCTGCTGGGACACGTGGGATCATGTACAAGTTCACACACATTTTGCAAGATTGCATGAGTGTCTTAGGATAATCATTTAGCAATCCTACAGTAACTAAAAAAATCAGTAGTAGCTTTGAAACTTAAAAAAGGCAGTGAGATTTACTATGGTGACCAGATGTTTAAAAGCCATTTTTAAGCATTTTATGCTACATCCAAATCTTTACAAGTGACTTTAAGGTTTGTTTTATGTAAGGATTATAGTAGTACTTCTGACAATTTGAAGAGATTCACCCAAATTTGAACTTCCTCCACTTGTTCCAGAAGTGTAAGCTTTTTTTTCTTTTTTTTTTTCCAGTTGAACACAAAAAGAAGAATGATGTAAAAAAACATCCATTGACTTTCATTGAGTTTTTTTACTCCTACAGATGTCAACAGCTGCTATTTTTCCCAGTGTGGCATTCAACAGACGAGAGAAATTCATTAAAGTTTTGAACCACTTGAGTGTGAGCATTCATTCATTTTCCTTCGGCCTAGTCTCTATTTCAGAGGTCGCCACAGCGGAATGAACCACCAAATATTCCTGCATATGTTTTATGCAGCGAATGCCCTTCCAGCTGCAACCCAGTATTGGGAAACACCCTTACACATTCACTCACACACACATACACTACAGACAATTTAGTCTATTCAATTCACTTTGCCATGTCTTTTGTCTGTGGGAGAAACAAGAGCACACTGAGGAAACCCACGCCAACATGGAGAGAACATGGAAACTCCACACAGAAATGCCAACTGGCCCAGCTGGGACTCAAATCAGCAACCTTCTTGGTGTGAGGCAAAACTGTTCATATTGGGGTGAACTTTCGCTTTATCAAATTTATTATCTTCACTACAACGAACTGATGGTGACGCAGTGGCGCAGTAGGTAGTGCATACGCATCACAGCAAGAAGGTCGCTGGTTCGAGCCTCGGCTGGGTCAGTTGGCGTTTCTGTTTGGAGTTTGCATGTTCTCCCTGCGTTCACGTGGGTTTCCTCCGGGTGCTCCGGTTTCCCCCACAGTATAAATCACAGTATGATCCACCAAATCATCACCAATTCTCGTATTGTTCGGGGTGGCCCCTGAGAATTCCCCTCTCAACACAAATTAAAATGTTATCCTTTGGTTCTCTTCTGGCTAGAAGACTGATATTGCTTAAAATGGAAAGACCCTATTCCACCAAAACAATCACTGGATAACAGAAGTTATGTCTCATCTTAAGTTGGAGAAAATAAGGCATATTATCAGAGGGTCTGTTGAGACATTTTATAAGGTCTGGCAACCTTTTTTAACTCTTGTGATGGAAATGGATGCACACAACATGACAATATAAGAAAAAAGGAACTTGTGTCGTAATTTCATGTCATGTTTTCATATTTTATTTTCTCTATTGAAATTTGATTATATATTGTTCCTAGATCTGGTGTTCTAGGAAATGTGAAAACAAATAAAAAAAAACCTTGAACAAAAAAAAAAACAAAAACAATACATTACCAGATTTATTCAGAATATAACTCATGTTTTTTATCATCTGAAACAACCTGTGACTTATATTCTAAAGCAAATAGTATAATGCTATTAAAGTCAAGCAATATTTTAAGGCTTATCATCAAATGTTGTTTATAATGAATGCACTATAATTCATTTTTTATAATTTTGTTCATATGTACACTATTCTCATCTCTTTTGCTCTTGAAAATGGGAAAACTACAATGTTGATTTTATAAAATAATATGTTATAAAAATACATTTTATAAAAGAAATGGTTTCAATCAGAGCTGCCAATTGCTTTTTTTATCATTTCTAAAAGATCTATAAAATACGACTTACACAAAAAACGCTGTCTTTTATTTCCTCTCTATAATAAAATTCTAATAAAATGCAACATATTTTCTGGAAATTATGAAAAAACAAGGCCTAAAATACTCAAAGTGAAATTAGATGAAAAATCCTATTATAATGTTTGTATAAGCAGTGCTAAAATTGTCAAAAGCTTTATTATCGATGTGTTTTGTTAAGGAACTAATTAATCATGTGTACAACATCTTACACAAAACCTTTGGTTACCAATAACTTTGGCACAATTGTCTTTGACACCAACATATTATTACAATCCCTAAAGTCAATTAAACATCAGCCAGAGTGATATAGAGAAAACATTTGCAGATTCTTGTACTGTGAACAGAACACAATTTAATCAACAAATCTAAACAACCAAGCTGAGCTTAAAGGGAAAATTCACCCAAAAAACTAGATTTACTCACCCTTTACTTGTTCCAAACCAGTTTGACATTTTTTGTTCTGTTAAACACAAAATAAAATATTTTGAATCTGTAACCACCGGCTTTCATGTTTGTTTTTTCTACTATGGTTGTAGGATTCCCACATTCTTTAACATACCTTCTTTTGTGTTCAACTCAAGTTGGTTTGGAAAAAGTCAATGGTGCATAACTGATGGCCGAACTTAGATTTGTGGGTTGAACTAAACCTTTAAGATAACCAATTGGAAATGAAATTTGGATATGCAATGCGAGTGTGATTGCCCATTTACATGTCTGTAATGTACCGTCTCACCTCCTCTCCTGCGGGGGGCGCTGCTGTGCGTCTCCTCTCCATCTTCTGTCTCCTGCTCGTTCGAAAGTCCCGTGATTGAATTGGACTGCGCCTCCCTGTTCTCCTTACTGTCACTCCCATCACTTCCACTCTCCTTCTCCCTCTTCTCTCCCCCATGATCCTTCTTCCTCTCTCTCCGTCCAGACGTCCCTTTCCTCCCCTGTGTGTTGATCACATTCTGCTGCTGCTGAGGAGTGCAATCAAATCAATCGCTCAGTGAATTCAGTCTGAACTTAGCAGAATGAAGCCAGCAGTGCAAGAGGTCAAACTCAAGACACACACATTTCTCCTGCAGGTTTGGAGCCGCATGACATGAATGACAGTGCAAAAAAAATGTATTCATTTAAAGCTATCTTAACACTGATATAAAAATGTATTCCTAGCACACTCATTGAAAAATACATGTATTAAATAAAGGAAAGCGGCAGCTTTTAGATACAAAGTGAATTTAAATGTACTTGTGTTTATACTGTTTATCTATCAAACATCAGAGTAGATCAATATTTTTTTAAAATATGTAAAAACAGGATCTATACAGTCGTACTGTTCATTTTATTAGTGTACTGTATTACAAGTCTTCAGCAGAAATATGATGCATGCAAACACATTATTTGAAAAGAAATAAGGCAAGACTCTAATAATGCTGCAATTTCCAAAAAAACAATGCTGGATTCAGACTAAACTACTGTATATCAGCAAGATTCATTGAAGTAGGGTGTTGTGGTAATTTTGTAAACTCAATTCTTTTCAAAATAATTATCGTTTCAAAGCAACTTCATAAAAGGTGCACATAATTACATTACAATCAAAAACAGTAAAGTTAAGGAGTTGTGGAAAGCAATGGTTCTCAAAGTGTGGGTCGGGACCCCTGGGGTGGGGGGTGATTTCACTTGGTGATTTCCAAAAATCTTATACATGTTATTAAACGAGTAGAATGACCATATTTTATCCATAACCTATAGAAGATAAGATTAGTATTTAATAGTTACATAAAAAACAACAACATGTAAATAAAAAGCCATCAGCCTTTCAATTCTTTTTTATCGGGTTGCGACCCCTGGGGTTATTTGCTAGATTAATGACACAGCAATAGCGTTAGCAGTACCTTTACGGTACTCGCATACATTAAAAATAAAGGCCATGACTGAACATGGAGGACAATCTCCAAGTGTCGGTCCCCAAAATTAAACCAAGAATGGTCTTAAGGCTGATTTATACTTCTGTGTAAAGTGCACGTGTATGCTCCGGCGTAGCCTGCGCACGGTCGCATAGCCCTCGCCATGGCTGACGCCTACGCGCACCTCTCAAAAAAAGTAACTTCATGTCGCAACTCGCAACAACACATAGCGCAAGCTATGTGATTAATCGGCTTAGTAGTGGTGAAGAGCTTGGGTGGTGCTGAGAGCCGCAAGCCCCATGGAGCGAATGTTTACAAGTGTGGAGTCGCGTGAGGGAGCTCCAAATACAGACTTTTGTTTTGTGTTCACCTTAAGATTAAAGTTTTTGCAAATCCGCCGGTTCCCACCTCTGAACGAGCGAGTTTGTGCTACTCGCAGCATTCAGAAAAAAAAACAACACTCAAGAAGAAACTCAACACAGAGAAACAAACACCTACTGCCAGCTAGAGTTTCGGAATTGTCATTGTAGAGCAACACAAACAGCACGCAGAAGTATAAATGCACAATTACGCAAAAGGCAGGCGCCGTGGGTCACGTCGATCACTCAACAAAGAAGTATAAATCACCCTTCATGCCATAAACATTGTGCACACCATTCTCATAAAGTGAGGTTAATAATAAATTAAACAAATGAATAATGCCTATAAAATTATATGGTTGTTAGAGTATTGCACTTTTTTGTGTTGTCAATGTGCTTGTGTTAATATAGTTTATATTGGGGTGTGTGTGTGTGTGTGTGTGTATATATATATATATATATATATATATATATATATATATATATATATTAAGGCTGTCAATATTAGCGCGTTAACGCACGTGATTAATTTGAAATATTTAACGCGTTAAAAAAAATTAACGCATTTATCGCAGTTGCAGTTTTTTTTTAATTTCCTGTTGTGGTCGACGTGTGTTCAGGGCCGGGCACGCCCATAAAGGCGACCTCCTCACTTTCATCCGCGACACCCACCCCTCCCTCCTGGTCCTAACTTTTAACCGCAAACCGGTAAGTTTCTATTTCACATTCGGGTTGAGGGCGACGTGATCAACTTTTGTAAAGCGTCTGCTTCACGTTGATGTGTCAGAATCCTTGATTGAGAAATAAAGCCATACTTTAAAACGCTTAGTTTAAGCAAATTTGATTCGATCGTGCGTGTTGATCTGAAGGGAGTGCGCTGTTCTCTCTCTCACACTCTCTCTCTCTCTGTGTGTGTGTGTGTGTGTGTGTGTGTGTGTGTGTGTGTGTGTGTGT
>CAIGQZ010034880.1:13419378-13460937 GCA_903798205.1 Danio tinwini
ATAATAATAATAATAATAATAATAATAATAATAATAATAATAATAATAATAATACATATACAATAATGTGTATTTGTGTATTATGTGTTTGTTGTCCCTGAAGTTCTCAGATGGTTGGCATCATCAAATGACAATGGATATTGGGATGCAATAATCAACAGCTTTATCTCAAATAATGTGTCATAATAGATCATAAGCGATGCTTTTTGTAGCCACTATTTATGCTGGTTTCTGGAAGTAAGTCACTTGCTATAATCTGTATAATATCAAACACATTACAGATGTCAAGCAATGATTGAGTAGTGAGCGGTGTTGTAGTCTGACATGTTTCTAATTCGTCACACCACAAGAATGTAGGAGTAAAAAATTATCTGACACTGATTAGTTGCATACAAAAATACTATATAATCTCAACCCGGAATAAGTTGTGCTGCCAAAAGTGGATTGCATGAAAATGTAAAACAAGCTAGGTGTGCCACTAAATATAAATCATGCATCTTAGCTTCCCTCGCCCTACAAAATATAAAAAAATAATAATGAACGGAAAAAACGTTAAAAATATAAATATTATATGAGCTATCCAAAATTATTCAAAGTGATATTGAAACATGTGGTGTGTGTGTGTGAGAAATTCCCTATACAAATGCTGACATACATCTTGGTTGGTTGTAATGCAAATGTGTAACGCTTCAAGCACATTTTGCTTACTTCATGTTAACAGCATTATGCAAGTCATTCTGAAATGACTTTCTTTGCATAATGCTACAATATTTATATAATGTCTAATATGACGATATATGACATCTAAATAAATGAAATATAATACACAAGTCATATGGACCAGTTTTAAATATATAACTTTTTCTCTTCTGAGCTTGACACCGAAAGGCTCAAACACAGACTTTAATGTACACAAAAGAGCATATATTCTGCTAAATATCTCCTTGTACATTTTACAGATGAATGATACCAGGACTTATACGTTTTATAAATACTATTTTATAAACAAGCATTGTCCAAGACTGTATAGAAACCACCCTCATGGAAGCTATGTTTCTTTTGTAATGAAAAGCTGTTTTTTTTTTACAATATTTACTAAAGAATTACATAAAATAAAATAATAAGAAATAATTAAATTCTAGCATTTCAGAACTAAAAGACAAATTGCATTTCAGACATCACCCTTTTTAAAAGTGGTTTGAAACACCACATTAAACACATAGAAAATATAAGTATTTTATAGAATAATTATATTTTACAATACACTTTAAAATAAGAAATCTCTCAGTAAATGAACCATTTTAGGCTATTTTACATTTTCCTTTGTTTCTTTTCCAGTCATTTTGAGGCCCCTTAGAAATGCCCATTTCCAGACCCTCTAGATATCATTTTACTAAAAAGAGAGCATTTGTGGCTACAGAAAACATACACAGCCTGAAGCAAGACATGGCTTTATGTGCAATCATCACAAAGCCGCCTTTTAGGCAAAACTGATAACAGAAAACCACATCAAAGTCACATGGAAACTAAAGAATGCGTCCACTTTCAAATGTAAATGATATATTATAGACCTAACACTGAACTAATTCAACATTTATGAAGCTAACACTACATCAAATGACTTAATTTGAATGAATATATCACAATGTCTTTCTCACCTCCTTATTGGCCAGTTCTCCTGGGGTGGGCCAGTTCGTGATGTCACTGAAGTCGCTTGACTACAAATGGAAAGAAGCATAGAGGAAAAAACAAAACAAAAGCAAAGTTACATCTGAACTAGGGCTGCATAATATATCATTTCAGCATCAATGTCGCAATGTGATCATCCGCAATAGTCACATCTCTGGATATGCGATGTTGAGTTTGTATTATAATATATCATTTGCATGTGTTTTTGAGGCCTGTGATAGAATAATGATTTTAAAGACATTCTGGTATAAGAAATAATACCATTTATGACTTTATAAATGATTTTTTTTTATTGAATCACTTTTATCATTCAATTAATGTACTTGTACTTTATGTACTACTGTTAGACTCTGAAAACAATAAAATGCTTATTTCAATCTTTTTCTTGATTGTATCTCAGGGTTTCTTCAGGTTTCACCAAAGACTATAGAATACACAAGTTATGTCACTCGTATCATTTTGTATGGGGAAAAGTGTAACTGTCAATATGGCGAATAAAGCCCGCCTTCCAGTACAGGAGCCAATCATCTATCGCTAAAGACGATGCTCCGGTGGATGGGCTCGGACCAGCCGTGAGTTTCTGCAGATTTTGTGTGATTCGGATGTTTAGAAATGAAACTAGATTAGAGTAGATTAGATTCAACTTTATTGTCGTTACATATGTACAAGTACAAGGAACGAAATGCAGTTTAGGTCTAACCAGGAGTGCAATAGCAGCAAGTGCAGGATACAGGTATAAGTTATAAAGTGCAGTTATAGAAAAACTATGGTGATATTTACAAATGGATGTACTATGAACATTATATACAGGTTGTATTAGCTATGAACAGATATTTACAATAGATGGATACATGTACAGGTTGCTATTAATAATCAGAAGTGTGCAGACAGATAAAAATATTTATAAATGTATATGTACAGTGGGTGTGTACATAATTAAAAATGTACATGTGCAGTGGCTATGTACAGTTCAAATAAATGAATCAGTGCAATGTAGTGCAATGAATTTGTGCAATTGTTAAATGTGAAACTAAATAGTTAAACTAAAGAGACAGTTGTTGTTTAATTGTATTGCTGATTTCTAATATGGAATTCAAACATAAGCTTGGCATTTGGCAAGCAATTTTGGAGAATTTGATGTTTCCCCATTCAAACAGAATGCCTGAACATGCTGCCCGCGAGGCGTTTCAAAGATGGCCGCCGAGTGAAATGACTAATCTTAAAGGGAGCTTGGTTTCATAAAGTTAAATTTAAGACTTTAAGACATTTTTAAAACCATTATGAATAAAATTTTAGACTCATGCAGGGATAAACGCTAAAGAGTTTTTCAAATTTTAAAAAACATTTTAAATATTGTGCCAAAACAACTTAGCTCTATTTAAAAAGGACAAATGTTTCAAAGGTTTGAAAACTATAATAAACTTAATGTATGCACAACAGTGCATATTATTATGAGAATAATTAAACCATTATGATAAATAGAGATTAAAATGACATTTTTAAATAATAAAAAAAGTTTTATTGAGATGGATTGTTGGTGATTGTATAAGAGGTGTTAATGGCCAAAATTGGTAGCTATACAAAGGAAAATTAGGACCCATTTAAAAAGATTTAAGACCAAAACATTTCATTAAATGTAAGATTTTTAAGGCCTAAAACTCTTGAGATTTAAGACATTAAGACTTTAAGATCCTGTGGACACCCTGGTACTTATAAATTGTTTATTGGGTTTAATGGAGATGTACTCAATGCAGAATCATCCCAATCAATCTAGCATTATAAATTCTTTCCAAATAGAGATAAAGTTATCTGGTAAAATTGTATTCATATCCCAATATATATTGCAAAAAAATATCGCTTTGTTAGATTTTTCCAATATCATGCAGTCCTAATCTGAACTGTAAGGATTCATTTATGTTTACATCCTACACTATAACATTAACATATTTATTTCGAACAATCAGAAAAACAACATTATTCTCAAATCATTCTCAGCTGAAAGGCAATTTGCAAATGCATGCTTTCTCAATGTCCAGTTTGAATGATTTATGAATGGCAGCTGCTCCGCTCCTCTGGCCACTACTCGTCAAATAATCCCAGTTTCCACCTTATACATCAACTTTGTAACCATTTAACACACAAAACATTATCCGGACGCAGTGGGGGAAGTGCGGCTTTCCTTTTTTCAGAGATCACTTCACCTTCTATTACCGGAGGAACGTCAATCATTCTCTCAAGCCGAGAAGCAACCCAGAATTCCAAGCGGCGTATCTGATTCCACTATCGTCCTGAAATGGGTCCTGGGTGTCCTAGATGCTAAAACTGAATTCGTAAGGGAGCGCCTTGAAGTTAAAAGGTGTCTCCAATGTGAGCTAACAAGGCTTAAGTTGATTGACGCAAACGCGTCACATTCCACACACGCACAAAAAACACTGTAATGTGTGAGAAACAAGCAACATGCTAGAGCTCACAAAAGTACAAATCAAGTGCTGTACGTGTGTGTAAGTGAAGACCAACTAACAAGTCTTGGAGTCAGTCATTGGGACGACTCTACTGCCCCCGTTAGGACTGAATTTGAGCCCTCTATGTGCTCTCTCTGGAATGTCCCGCTGAGGTAAAAGTCAAAAACTCATGTGCTGACTCTCTGTTGACTGTCACCCACACAAAAGACTGAACAGAGCGAACAAATATCCACTTAAATACAAACACAAGCTGAGCTGCACTATGGCTGGCTGCCGCTGACCCCTGATCCAGGACATTCAGACGACAGACTCTGTTACACAAACAGACTGGAGGAAAAACTGCAGATTTACACAAATAGATGGACGAGGAAAAAAAATGTGGTCTGTCCGTATGGATTCAGGTAGCATTTATAGTTATTTGCAGAGATTCAAGTTTATTATTTGAGCATGTTTTGAGAGGTGAAATGGCCTCAGTCAGTGATCCTCTATATATGAGAGTGTCTTACCTTACTGGTCTTCCTTGATCTGGGTTTGCTGGCACGGACAACTTTGGCAGGACTCTGAGGTTCTGTGGACACAGAGCAAAAACATGAGAATGTAATTATATTTGAGGCAGCTCATTATAAAAAAAAGAATAAATGAAAGAACAAAAGGAAGAATAACAAACAAAAGAAAAATGAACTAACTAAAATTAAACAGAACAAAAAGCCAATGAACATGAAAGAAAAAAAAGAAAGGCAAATAAAACAAGTCAAGAATGGAATAATGAAGAAATGAGCCAGCAAACATAACAAACAATAGAACAAAAATAAATATTTTTTAAATACTTAAAATGGAACAAACAAAAATAAACGAAGGACATACTAAACAAAATAATAAATGAACAAACAAGAAAGTATCCATTGAATGAGAAACTAATGAACAAGAAAGAATAAACAAAAACACCAAAATAACTGTGACCACAACTAACATCCTTTGTACTTTATTTTAAGGCATATTTGTTAGTGTAATTGCACATTTAATTACTGAGCAATATAGATTGACAAGTTGTAAATTTTTCAAAAAACAATAACTACCACACTGACATAACACTCTGGAGTAAAAAGCGTTTTATTATTACTATTTACATTAAAATGCATAAAACCGACCAGAAGTTTATACACTAATGCAAACAGATACTTAAAATGGTGTCATTAAACATTCCTATCTGACTTGCACATGTTTTTGTCACACTGTTTAACTATTTGATGAAGTACTAATGCTAGTCTCCCTTCAGGCTTGAATGCAAATTTACCGTCATTTGTTCTGTACAATTGCGGCATACTGTATAATGACATCATATACAAGACGTCTTGTTTGCATGCTTACTTAACATCAACTAAACAGCAACTCCAAAATGCCATCTTGACACCTTTTTTTTAAAGAGGTATCAGAAACAACCCAGAAAACCTATTGGTAAATATTGGATTTTTTTTCAATAATAAATGGATTTTGCTAACTCAGTGCTGATTACCCAGCAAACCAAACAAAAACTCAACAACAACTACAACTCCACCTACAACTACTAGTAGTAGTAGTAGTAGTAGTCGTAAACGTGCTCTTACTACAATGTAAGGTATTGGTTTGATTCATGTATAGTTCATTATGTCCAATAATGCAAAATTTACTGTAATTATCACACCCTTACGAAAATGAACCATTGTTTTACTACTAATAACACAGAGGGGGAAAACATGAATCATTAGTTCATCAGTTTAATAATCATTAGTTATTCAAGCTAAACAATTTCAACCAAAAATCAATATTGGTTTTGGTACACCAAGTATAGTTTAACTATTGTGTATTTGTGGTAAAACTAAAATGTATGTAACAAACAAGCACACTGTAAAATAGCATTAACCTTTCTGTTAGACTTCTGCAAAGTGCAAAAACTCTGAATGCAGAAGCACATCTGTCAACCAATGTGAGCCTGTGGCGGCTATCATAAGCTCAAAATAAATGCAAACTGCTAAATATTACTTGCTTTGTTTTCTAGGGCAGTCTGATCACATTCACAGAATCGGACTGACATTGTGTGAACACTATATATGGGGTATAGTTCACGCAAAGACAAATATTTGCTTTTCATTTACTAACCTACCCAGGGTAAATAAGATTTTTGCTGAAAATTGTAGCCTTATAATGCAAAACAATGGGTCTGCAAAAGAAATTGAACATTATTTACATTTCTAAACCATAGATTTGGCAAAAAAAACAGGTGACAACAGCTAAAGCATGAGTGTTTTGTATAACATGGAGCTGAAATTGTAACATTTTGATGAACAATACAACATGCGATCTCCCTCTCCATTGTAAACAAACAGTGTTAGCTCACACATGTGTGTCAATATAAAGCTTGTGCTCTGTGCAGGCTGGCTAACAGTAATGTTGTAAATAATATTACACTTCTTGCAAAGACCAAATCAATTTCACTTCATAATACCTCAATGTGTCACGAAAAATCACAGGTAATAATTTAGTTTTGCCTGTATATTTTGTTTGGTCGTTCCCAGTGCTAGTAACCTTAGACATGCACTTAATGAATCACCAATTACCACAGTATTGAATAACATCCTGGATGGCTTGAAGATAAGTAAATTAACTAAATTTTAATTTTTTAATTAACTGTGCCTTTCAACTCTTAGTAATACAGTTAGCATTCTTCCAACTGTAGTTATTTAAAGACTTTATTGATCATTTAATCACAGCTATGACACTGAAGACAACCACCCTTACTGTACAAATGTCCACAGAGGAAGAACTCTGGATTTGGGGTCGATGTGGATCTAGTTTCACCTTAGCCAGCGGACACGTGCAGTAGGAGTTGAACTTTCTATGTTTAACTTGAGAGATAATGACTCGTAGGCATTTACACATTAAACCAACTGCTACATACAGTACATATATACGTCTATAAAGTAGCCACGTGAAAACAACTTTAAAAAAAGACAGATTTTTGCGCAGTCACAGCAAGTGCTTATGAAATAACTCTCTAGGCGTATTGCATACAGTATTATTCTAAAAAAACATCTGAAAAATGCATGAACAATAGGACCGCAGGACTTTTGTGATACAGAAAACATAAACAGAATCAAGTCATAAAGATGAATAGAACAATGAACTGAAGTCATATTTTGCTATCTTTCTTCTTGCTAGTGCAACTAAATTTGGTTGAGGTTGAGCTGATGCAGTTACTGACCTGCCAAACTAAAAACTGATGACATTCTGTTGCATATGAAACCGCGCTGTCATTCTCTACAACAGTGATGTGGCAAATATTGTGCAAAAAGGATTAGGTTATAATACTTTTCATTCACAAATCATTATTATTTTACTGTAGCAAAAGCAACGAGAACCACTAGTAGAAATGTTTTTTTAAATACTGAATTTGATTATAATTTATTTTATTAAATAAACAGAGTAATGCAATTTAACTACAGTCATTTTAAGGAGTAATTTTTTGTGCATTTCACAGTCTGTTTAGTATCCTACACATACTGAAGTAATGCATGAAATGAAGAAAAAAGTCAAACTTATTAATAAAACTTACTAATTATTGTTCAATTAAAATGTTTTATAATCTAAATAAATTTAACATACTTTTTGATAACTTAAGAGTGGAGAAAACATAAAAGCAATAACAAAATAAAAAGGATTTGGAAAAAAATAAAATAAAATTTGAGGGGAAAAAAATAAAACATGAGGCGGTACATGAAGCTAGACTACCCAAAAAACACCGCCAGGCTACAACAACGACATACTTGAGCTAATTAATAGCTCTATGAATGTTCATGAATACTTCATTTCTATATTCACGTGCCTCAACACTACATTTTCGCCCTTTGGGTATCACAGATCTGCACTTAAAATCTACAAGCGTCTTTCTCTCTGTGTCTGGTCAATGCGCGCTAAGTGTTGTGGTCAATTATCTGGGAGCTGCTTCACTTAGATTGTCAAGCCACACACCAGCACCTGTACAGCGAGGTCATGCTTCCACACACGTAAAACATTAACTTCCTCTGCAAGATGGAGCCACAAACAACATCTCAATAAGGGCCAGTGAAAGTGGAGTCATCTGTGGCATTCAAATCCCCCCAAATACAATGACAAGGCCCCTATGGGTATTTGCGCCACTGTTCACACATCTAACAAAGCCCTCGGCCTTGTCCTGAAAAACTGCCCTCACAACCTCACTATAATGACAGATACAAAACTGTCAAAAACGAAACTTTAATCTTGGTATAGTCTAGCCTAACTTCTGGATTGTTAAAGTCAAAAACGCTGTCGCTAAGCACCATGTATGCGACTCAACCATTTGTTTGCATTCTTGATGAACATTAATCCTTTCATTGCAACACTATGAGCTTTAGATTTGCATGAGAGGAGTTGAAATTCTTTGTGGTTAGAAAAACAACCATAAACAATCTAGGTTTACCATTTTGACCTTAAAACACATCAAACCAACTTTATTCTTCAGATAGAATGCAATGTTCAAAGCTTTTGGAGGGACAAACACTTTGTTTTAGTTGCCAACAAAACCGGCTTAAATGTCTTTACTTTTTCTTGCCAAAAAATAAATAAAAAATGAGGGCTGTCAGGATTAAACAGGCAATAGAGAGGGACGCCCATTCCTGGGAGTGTCCGGGGTCCTTTATCATTGCTGAAAGGATGGCTTGTGTGATAAGGCACTGGGCGCTTGCTGACAGTGTGGGGTGTGACCATCCACTCTTACTGATACTGTCCCGTCAACACCTTTCTGTCAGTAAAGAGCCGCCCGAGGCTGAAGAACTTAATAAGATGCATTTAAATCACTAAAATGTCAAGCCAGAAACATGAATGCAATTGGGCTGCGATCAAAAACTAAAAAAAAAACGAGCTTAGTCATCTTTTCTCAAGTAAATTAAATTGGAGTGTCTGTGATTAAAGAATAACCATATTTTGAAGTTCTAGACACTTTAAGCAAGTACATGGTATTTATGTTTCATATGGTCTTGAAAACTGTCTACACTATTTTATGAAAACCTTACATGTAAAATTGCTAACAGTCAAAATGTTATTAATTCATTTATTTAAAATTTAATAACTTCAAATGTTTCTTTTTTTGTTACACGTCATCAGATATTTATTAATAAATCATTATATTTTGAAGTGCCACAATGAACATTTGTTGTAAAACCAGATCCCTTCATGCGACTTTACATTTACTTTTAATAAATTCAAGAATTGACCAAGGGCAATTGTGTTCTTAGCCAAGAGGTTTTTCTTAGCTTGCCTTTTACTAATTTGCCATAACAAACCTACAAAATGATTTCTTTTTACTAGACTTTGCTAGAAAAAATATAAGTCATCAAAACTTTTTTAAAAGAAATGAATATCTCCCCTCAGCAAGGACAAATAAAATAATATGACAGTAATTAAAGATGTTACAAAAGAGTTTCATTACAAATAAATTCTGTCCTTTACATCATTACGTTCAAAACTTCTGATAAATAAAGCATTTTTAAAAGCATGCAGTTTTTAGCTTTGATAATAACAACGATAAAGTTTCTACTTTAAGAAAACATCATTGTACACAAAACAAATATAAATTCTCACTGAAAATCGAGTTTCAAAAATGTAGCTTTCAGTGAAATAAAAACATTTAACTAAATATGTTTACATAATCTTAGAAAAGAGTGTGTGAGTAACACTGCAGTCAAAACAGACAAGGCTGCTACAACAAAGATGCTGTCACAACACAAATCCTATGGGGAGCAGGCTATTCTCTAATGTCAGCTAACAAGTGTGTACAGGCACTACGACCAGTGCCATGGTTATTAAAACACCACTATCAGCCTATACATCATCTGACCACATTCCCACATTTCTGATTTTAAACACAAAGGTCCTATCAAAGGTCTATTTGTAAATACTCAGAATTATACTCAGATATACTAAGAAATAAAACTTCACTATCTGTGTTTAAATAGAACTAAGTTAGGCTTTTGTTATGAAAACATTGAACCTTAAGTTCTAAAAGAACCCGTACTAAAGATTAGAGAAGTGCCCTTAATGAAAGCAGGGCTATAGTACTAAAATTAAGTGTTGCGTCTGAACAAACAACTTGACAATAATTCAAATCGCTTATGCCTTAGAATGTAAACATTTGAGAAATTGTGTTGTCTGTCCACAGATGAAGCACACTGTAAAAGTTACAGTTTCAAAATAAAAACACTGTCTGTGTTTTTAATGTTACTCAAACAAAGAGAATCACTCACTGCTCTAGACTAAAAAGCTGTTGCAACTTTACTAGTATATAAACTAGGGCTGCACAATATATCGTTTCAGCATTGATATCGCAATGTGTGAATTCGCAATAGTCACCGCAGCATCTGCAATGTGGAGTTGGGATTATTATAGTTGATCAGCAATGAAGAATGTACAGTGTTTACATTTTAAAATACATTTGATTATTCAATAATAGGGGCAGCACAATATAACTATATGCATAAGGTGGCACTTCTCGTAATGGCGGATCAGATATGTATCAATGTTGCAATTCTAAGAAATATATGTACTGTTAATAAAAGAAACACATCTTAAAACTTTTAATGCCTTTTTCCCTGTTCGTTTACAAATATCATGATATATTGTGAATGGTTTTCTTGTGATGTATCGCTGATAGAGATCTATCATTATAGGGGGCAAAATATCATGATAATATTGGATTCTGTACCTGAATATCTGACTACTTATTTCACTTTTATTTTTGCTCTATCTTATTTATTCATTCTTGCAATGTGTTTTATTCACTTCTCTACAAGAGAAGACTTTTTGATTCTAACTTTATTAGAATCAAAGTTAATAATTTTATATTTTTTAAATAGAGCTATTCAAGTCATCTGCCAAAATTGTATTTATATCACAATACAAATTGCAGCAAAATAAAATATCCCAATGTTAGATATTTCCAATATTGTGCAGCCATAATAGAAACCTTTATTTCATTTAAACAGTGACGTTTATAGATGCAGTTTTATATTTGATTGTTATTCAGTTTTTGTATCTGAAAACTACTTTAAGATATCTGAAAAGCACTGTTTATTTCATTAATATATTTGCTATATTGTGTTCATTTGTGCTTTTGCTTGCAGATTGTTTTTTTCTTCATTTTTAGTTGACACTGTTGTATTTCTTTACTGAACATATAACATACTGAACTGTATCAAAACCATGACCCCCAATAACTGAATAAAACTGCAAAATCTGTACCGCTGAAAACCTACTCCAAATATCTTGCTTTTCTGGTTTGAGATTTTCAGTGATATTTCATTATTTAAAGCCAATTATTTAAATCATTTATTCAACTAACATTACCTGTTCTCAAACAGGTTTCCTAAACATGTCCCTTGTGAAGCGAGACAGACAAACAATAGTGTCCAAAACCCATGTCCCTTTTTGAGCCAATCCATTTCAAATCAAACAGAACTATGTGCCAGTTTACACTTTATGACGAATGCAACTTTATATATGCAGGGTTACCACCCTTTCATGGACACCAAATTCAAGGACTTTCAAGGACGTTTTAAAATCACTAACATTTTAAACCGAGCACCTTTGTAATTCACACCCCCCGCATATATAGTGCCATGAAAGTTCTTCCTGTACTTAATATAACATTAAAATGTCATGATGATGATGTTTTAATGTCATTTTTTAAAAAATGTTGACCTTTTTGAATAACCGTTTTAAAGTCTGTTCAAGAAACTTTTATACAATTAGTTGACTTCAATCCTGCCAATACTTAAATGCGTTTCTGAAATATTGCTAAAATGCATTATTTGTCATAGTTCATATAAGATTAAATTAAGATCTTTAAATTAAGAATTACTTAATTTTTTGGTTTAGTTTTTGAAAGAAGCATAGAACAACTGTTGAAATAACACCATAAACTTTAAATTCAAACACTTTCAAGTACCTATGGTTGTTAAGTATTTTCCAGGCCTTGTTTTTAAGTACTTTCCAGACCTTGAATTCATGTCTGAAAATCAAGCACTTTCAAGAAGTGTAGGAACCCTGTATATGGCTAAATTATAATCACCTCCACCTATAAATCTGGGAATAGGAGAAACTATTTTAAACTTACACTTGAATTTAAACCTCAATGTACACATAGTATTATTCTGGCAGTGGTTTAACACAGTGCTATAAAACTACACCGTACAGTCGCAGTCATTTCAAATTAAAAGAGCTGCTACCACAAACGCGACAATGATCAGAGAAGCAAACACAATGGTCTGAAGCCCTGATGAAGTGTTGAGCAGCTGTGTGTGTGTGTGTGTGTGTGTAAAGGCCTCTCATGAGCTCCTGCTGGAGTTGCAGTGCTCAGCACTCCACGTGCTCCCGTGCAACTCGATCAGATGGGGTGGGGAGGGGGACTGAATCTGCCCGCATCAGCAAGTCTGTCTAAATACACCCAAATGATCGAGGCACACGCGGGTCTGTCGGCGGAATGGTGTGGGATCGGGCGTTTTGAAGGGCGTTTATTCCCACTACCACCATATTTGGTCACATCACAAACTGCAAAAATGAGCTCCAGGCTTCCTGACGTGCACTCAGCTTAACAAACATAAACTTGCCAAAATCTTTCTGAAATATCCTCTAGAAGTATACATGAGTAACAGAATATGGCCAAGTTTTTTTAACTTATGTTTTATGCACTGTCTGACTTGAACAACATCGGTGTTTTAATCAGGCGAGCCAGGACACCGAAGCATATGTTAGCCGAAACCGCAAACGCTTCGAGACTCAAGGCCCAAAACAGTGTAGTTAAAAGTCGACTACTTGTAGACCGTTTCATATTTGTATATAAAGAGAAAATTTTTTCGTTGTTATACACCACTTTGCGGGATTAAACAAACTGTTGTGTTAGCAGGGTAGTCCGATTCGTGAATGAATCATTCTTTAGAGTCGAATCTTTACAAAGAAGTGTTTGAACAAAACGATCTGTTTATCTGAATCTCGAGTTGTGCTTTAGAATAACAAAATAAATTACATAAAAATACAAATGTAAAATATACTGCAAGTGTATTTACGACTTAAGCTCATGACAAAACACGAGTTTTATCAAAATAAACTTAGCTAAACCTTTATTTGTTTAGTTATAAATAAGTCTTGCCAGCCCTTCTTCATAAATACAAACTAAATTGTGATGAATAGGTTTTGTAGTTAACACAAACAATAACAATACAGCCATACTTTACTGAAGTACGTGCATACCGTCACGCCAGGTTGCCAGGACTGACGTCACGACGTGCCAGAACGTTTGAATCGGTTATTTTACATAAATTGTTCAAAAGAACCGAAACGCTGAAACGAGTCGGACGTTCCATCACTAGTACTAAAGCTAACAGGCCCCACCTCCGCCCCTGATTGGTCCGTTTCTCTGACCATGTATGAAAAACACACTTTACGGATATGGGCACAAAGTTTATGAATTACCACAAAATGAAAGAATAGCCGTCGTTATGGTCCGCATCAAAGCACAAGTGCACGAGTATGCAAAAAATGCCATAAAAGTGAAGTGACAGAAGTTCAATGGCCGCTCCTGTTTGCAGTAGCACATGCGAGCTAACAGAGCACATGTGTGCACGAGAATAAATGCTGTCGAGGGCAAAAATGTGCGTGTTGTGGCCACAAACTCCCTACCTGTTTGTTGCGAGCTGTTATTGGTATTATTATTAGGAGGGCACGAGTTCCTCTTCGTCCAGGGGTTGACTTTCGGCGGAGGAGCCTCGACCACTTTCTTCTTGGCAGTTTCTGCTTCGTGGCTTGAAGCATTCTGCTCGTTCTCCTTGTCGTTCGTGCTGTCCGTGCTCAAGCCATCCGCTTTGCTCTCCATGACCCCCTGTTTTGGATGTTTAGTGTCGCCCTGAGGAGGATCTTGCTGCCCCTCCTCGTGGCTCGTGGTTCGGTCAGCTTGCTCGGGTCGATCCGCGTCCGACTTGTTTTGGTTCCCTTCGCCCAAACAACAGACTGTCACGTCCAAGTCACTCGCAACTTCAGTGGTCATGGTTCAAAAGCGCAAACGCCCACGCCTTCTTATTATTTTCACTATCCCGCAATAGTTGTTTTTCAGCACAAACGAAGAAAAAGAGTCGATGAAAGCTGTTGCAGCTACAGCACAAGTTGACAGCCAACAGCTTGAAACACGGCGAATAGCTGCATCGGACTTTGTCGTGTTTTTAAATGTCAAAATGCTCGATCTCTTAAAGAAGCCATGTTGTGCGAACACACTAAGCGACTACAGTAAGCCAGGCGTAGGAAATAGAAACTTTGCCAATGTTTTCAACACACTTCCACGATTTGGCTGATCTGCAACTCACCTAAATAAAAGGAAATACTACGAACGGCCACGAGTCATTGGATGAGTGTGTGGCGCCTCACTGTCGCCCCTCGCGGCCACACTGCAGTACAGCTGGACGGCAGAACGTGGTAGAGCTGGAGAGGGTTGCCATGTCCGCTTTTTAAACTCGAAAATATAGCTGTAACTTTAAAGACTTTTTGATTAAATGTCAATCCCCTAAAGTTAGTTCACGAAACCCACAAGAGAACGGTAAGCCGTTATAAATATTTCTCAAAAAATAACAAATTGTAACCGCTATTAACAGTTTCAAGTGTACATTTAAAATGTATATTTTTAAACTGAAGCAGTGTGGGTAAACAGAATAAATGTATCTGTAAAGTATCTGCCAAATGCATGAATGGAAATAATTTGGAGACATTTCTTTTACATATGTTCTTTTAGATGATATCAATATTTTAAAAAGCTGCTCAAAAATAAATCATACATAATATCATTTATTAATGACAATATCATTTATTTTATGTGCAGCTTCCTTAATATTACCCATAACATTAGCGTGTCAGATTGTTCTATGAACATTCATTCATTAATTTTTCTTTTTGGTTTAGTCCCTTTATTAATCTGGGGTCGCCACAGCAGAATGAACCGCCAATGTATCCAACATATGTTTTACGCAGCGAATGCCACCCAGCTGCAACCCATCACTGGGAGTTCTATAAACATCACAAACAATTTGGTACACATCGGAGTGCCTGAAATTTGTATGCAAAATAATGATCCAAATTAAATTATTATTATTTTTTTTTTTACAAAATATTAGGGAAAAGATCAGATCTCACCCAGAAAAAAAATCATGAAATGTAAAAATTGTATGTTTACTTTAAAAAAAAACTAGATACTGAAATGGGCCGTTTGGGCTGTGTTTTTATGCTTAGAATTGTAATACTTGATAGTGCATAAAACATCAAAGTATGACCAGCTGGTGGTAAATATATATCTTTATTTTATGTTTGTTTATTGTTTAAGCCTTGAACTTAGTCCCTTTTGTTTGCTTATTGTTGTTATTTATTACTATGGTACCATGTGTTTTACAGATCTAAATATACATTTTTATCCATTTATATTGCACAGAATGGAGGTAGACGAAATGGAAGGTTTTTATTTTCTTTGAATGAAAAACTTTCAATAAAGCTTGATGAATTTGTTAGGTATTGATAATTATAACAAGCTTATGACAATATGCAATTGTATCAATGAAAACTGTAAAGTTGTTGTTTTGTCAGGTTGCTTGTTTTTCTAGCGTGATTTGGCAACACTGATGTGAGGCAGTCTGACGTGGCCTTTCCCCTAGTCAACAAAACACACAGACTGTTACAAAAACCGAAAAAACAACAAACGTGACATCGCACAGATTTCATCCACTGCTTCAGACCCTTTGACAAACAGATTACAAGCATGAACCACCCGTTTTCATCTGGACGGTAAAAGCTGGGTCAAATTTGGTTCAGCACCTCACTGAGGCAAAACAGCAACTAAAGTTACTGTTTATCTATCGGAGACTGCTGTTAATTTGGGAAATTTTGTGAAATTAAGTGTTGTGAACGAAAACATGATAATAGTTTTTTATTTTTCTAAATACACCACCAGATGGGGTCCTTTCACACAATTGTGCCCCTCCTTTATATTTTGCTTCATTTTAAACGCATCACGTGATTTGATTGATAATATTAACATTGATTGTACTATATTTTAATTAGAAGCTGAACTTGGTTTTTCTATGAAGCAAGGGGAAACATACCTATTACAGCCTTCAAAAAGTAGATTTTTTTCTGAAGCAAAAAAATATTCAAAACTCATTTAATTTTCTTCAGCTTAGCCCCTTTAACAATCAGGGGTCGCCATAGCGGAATGAACCACCAGCTTATCCAGCATATATTTTACACAGCGGATGCCCTTCCAGCTGCAACCAAGTGTTTAGGAACCATCCATAAAAAATTATTCACACACACATACACTACAGCCAATTTAGTTTATTCAATTCACCTGTACCGCATGTGTTTGGACTGTGGAGGAAACCAGAGCACCCTGAGGAAACCCAAGCGAACACAGGGAGAACATGCAAAACTCCATACAGAAATGTCAACTGACCCAGCTGGGACTCAAACCAGCGACCTTCTTGCTGTGAGGTGACCGTGCTAACCACTGAGCTACTGTGCCACCTATTCAAAATGACTAGGCTATTATTTTTCTGAACAGAAGATTAACTACTGGAGCTTATTAAAATTAATACCAAGTATTCATGCAATGTAGAAACTATTCTTTATTTACTACTTTTAGTAAAAGTGAAATGATGTACCGTGCTGGTCCAGAGCCATTTATTCAGCTCGTCACCTTATGACCTTTCACTGTGAAATTAAAAGTATTTGCTTTGAAGAAACTTGAGTCAGAGGTGCTGCAGGGTAAAAGACGTTAAAGCGATAGTCCAGCCGAACACAAAAATGTACACATGAATTACTCCCCCTCAGGTCTTTCCAAACCTTTAGAAAGTTCTTTATTCTGTTAAACACAAAATAAGATATTTTGAAGAAAGCTGAAAACCTGTAACCATTGACTGGCATTGAAGGACATTGTAAAACAAATACAGGTTTTAAGCTTTCTTCAAAATATCTGCTTTTGTGTTCAAGAAAAGAAACTCATGAATGTTTAAAACAGGTAAAGGATATTTTTTCAGTTTAGGGTGAACTGTACCTTATAAATTCCTATCAAATACTTTTGAAACATATAACAAAACCAAACATTTCAGTGACAAATGCACCAATCTGAGGAAATCGCCATGGAAAATTCACACTGTTTGGACAGTTTCTTTCTCACAGATGATTTATTTATTTATATTTTTGCATAGCAGAACGTTCAGCATGGAGGCGACACAGAGTCTAAGCTCCATCCTAAAGCCCTGCAGCAACCTCTTTGTGTTTTAAAATAATCCTAATCTGCAGTTTTAAATTTGTGGGTCAAATCCCGGAAAACATTAAGAGGGCATGGATGCCCTCTGCTGGCCAAAATGTAGCCTATTAAGATTACAGCTGGCTCTAAAAGGGTAGTTTACCCAAATCTAAAAATTCTGTCATAATTTCCACAAAAGATATTTTAAGTCAGTAGTTACAGGTTTCCACCATTCTTCGAAATATCTTCTTTCGTTTTCAACATGAAAAAAACTTTGTAACAAGTCAAGTGTGAGTAAATGATAGCAGAAGTTTCTTTACTGGGTTAACTATCATCTTACATCGTTCCAAATGTCTAAGCAGTCAGGTCATTTAGTTAACTAAACTACAAACAAATCATGATAAACTCACACAAACAATCATTTAAAAAGAAGACAGGAAACATAATAATTAAATCAAACATATTATTTAATCTCAAAATCATGGAAAAATACATTTACCAATGCATAAAATAAATAAAATCTATTTTTTTTACTGTTTGTTGAGCGAGATTCTGTTTCGGTTGGCTGGTGAGCAGCAGTTGTTGATTCTAGTGTATTACGGGAAGGGTTTTGAGGGCTACTCCTCCAGCAGTATGTCCACCTCCTCCATGGGCATTCTCAGACGCAACTCCTTTTCAGTCATGAGGTCTAGAAACTCTTGCACACGTTCAGGAAACAGCTGCACTGCATCCATATACAAGCCCTGGAAGCACACACAAGCTTCACTTATTTGAAAAAGTGCACATTAAGAGAATGAAGTGTTATCTGGCAGCCATTTTAACAGTAACACACATACGCTCACCAGTCACTCTATTAGTTACACATGTTCAGCAGTTCATTTATGCAAATATCTGATCGATGGCAGCATTTAATGAATTTGAGGATGCAGACATGGTCGAGGCTATCTGCTTAAACTCAAACTTAAGTGGCTTTGAACATGCTATAGTTGTCAGTGCCAAACAGGTTGGTTTAACCTTTTTAAAAACTGTTAATCTACTGGTATTTACCCATGCTGCAATCTCTAGAATTTACAGAGAAATGTTAGTAAAAACAATCCAGTGAGTGGCAGCTCTGTGGGTGAAAATGCCTAGAAGTCAGAGGAGAATGACTAGGGAATGAGTGGTTTGGAGCTGATAGAAAGACAAGAGTAACTCTTTGTAACAAAAAAATCTATTTGTTATATCCAAGATCTGCAGAAGATCATCTCTGACCACACAAAATATCACATCTAAATATGAATACATTAAAATGAGCAACATTTAAATGCCACATTCTGTCTAATTAATGTTGCTGACCATGCCTTATTCCTTTGATGACCACAGCACACTCATGTTATGCTGACAACAGGATAACACAAAAGTCGCAAAGATTAAATCAGCTCAAACTGGTTTCTTGAACATGACTGTGAGTTCATTCAACTCAAATGACCTGCACAGTCACCAGATCTTAATCCAATAGAGCTCTTCGTGTCAATATCGACCAACATTTTAAAGGAATGGAAGGGGGCATCAGGAATGGTGCATGAGCCTGGATCTGAACTCGAGACACACTTGTAACAAACATCTGTGTTCCTGGATCACAAAACTATTTACATGGTTCAGTTTTTGTAAATAAAGGTTTATTCATCAGAGATACAGCTATTTGACAATCTAGAATCTGAAAGTAAAAAAAAATAAAATCTAATAATAAATGGAGCAATTCCAATAGGGCCTACGCACCGTTCCGGTGCTCGGTCCCTAAATATTGAGAAAATCAATTTTAAAGTTGTCCAAAGAAAGTTCCTAGCAATGCATGTTACTAATCAAACATGTAGTTTTCCGAATATATTCATGGAAGATGATATGTATTGAAGATTTTTTGCATAAAATTTTTATTATTTATTTAGATTCATGCAATGTAATGTTTACTATTTCGATAAATGTACCCGTGCAACGTAACACTGAATAAATATTTTATATTATACAACAGTTCTCTGGTTCTTGAATCTGATTGGCTGATAGCTGTGCAATATTTAGCAAATAACAGCACTCGTCCAGCCTCTTCACCCTTCACCTTTGTGTATTACTTTACCCACATACAGCGACAAGCAGAAGACCCTCTACAGTTTGACAAATATTGCTGCTGTTGGACAACAATGTACTTTTGAGGCCTTTTAAGTTGAGTTGCAGTTGTTTAGATTGCAACTATGTAGTTTATTTATAAGGGTAGTGCCTTTTTTAAATATTTATAATTTCTGAGAGACAGCGCATCAGCCTTTAGCCTGTCATTGAGCAAAGACGGTTGACATTGTCCATCCACAAGATGGTGACATAATAAGCCCTTAGAGGGGGAAACAGCGTAATTTCTAACTATAACTGATCAAATCATTATTAGTAATTGTAGAGTATTGAGTGTGAGATAGGACTCATATCAGGAATATATGTATTTTGTGTTGGCCACTCTTTGTATAACCCGTTGGCCATCTGTTTGTCTCTAACTAGTTTTCGGTTTTTGTTACTGCAGACTAGTTCAGTAAAAAGAGAGAAAGAAGAAATGCCCGCATGTGTTTAGTGTTTTTCCTTATCGTAAACAACAGTAATCTGGTAGTGTTTGCGTTGCTTTGGCTTTTTCAGGGTTAATCATTGTAATTTCCCGATCGCTACAGAGAAATGATGGCATGATAGCTGATGGCATTTCAGGCCATTCGGCCTTATAATCTTAAAATGTGAGCAAAATCACCTGTTTTGTCATCACTTTAAACATTTTGCTAGAGAATCGTGACGTTTTTGAAGTAGCAATGGTTTCTGCTGTTCTGACATCAGCTGCAGATGTGAATGAATGGTGGAAGAAAGTAGTTCCTCATACAAAAGGATTTTTAGACTCTCCGTGTTTCATTTTCTTTTTTAAATACATAATTATTATCATTTATCGCAAACCACTGTGTGCACATTATTTATATTTTAGTAACTTTTAAATACTGTGTAGACTAATAATAAAGACAGTTCTGGATGAACAAATGGGTCTAATCTGGTACTGACAAGATGTACCGAACAAAGTAGCTTGTACATATACATACTAGCATTGGGAACCTCACCTTTACCCAGGGCACTTCCTGTAAAGCCTTGTAAAAGATTCCACTGCCTCTGTCTGCATTCCCATCACACACCTGCGAAAAACACATTGAGAATCAGCTCAACATACATCTTTATTGCTTGAGATTAATAAACACTTCCAAAGTGTAGTTTACAACTTTACCATGAAGTTCAGATACATTCTCCACAGCAGAGGACAGTGGGCTCCATGTTCTGTCCTAGTAGCGCTTTCAAACAGACAGTGGATACGATTGCTAAGACCATTTACTGGCAGGGTGGGAAGAGCTTCACCAGGAAGATGAGACCTTCAGAAGAGATGACATTGCATTTTGTTATAAGTCTTTGTCCACATAGCAAAAATAGGGTATATGCACAGCTAGTGTTTCTTCTCATACCAATAAACTTCTGGTGAATGGTTAATGTGACTTTTTCAATCTTATACGGTTCCTTTTACAGTGTTGATGTTGTAATGTAATTAAAATATAATCAGTTAAATAGACTTCAGCATTCATTTAGTTAAGCTCAATATAAGATGACAATCCATTTACATGCATGCGTCCATCAGGATCAGCAGGCGAGCACAAAAACACCATTGAAAATACTGGAGTAAAATAAATGTTCATATTTTAAAGACATGGCCAGGAAAATATTTAATTTAATGCAGTGCTTCTTTTACAATCTGAGACCCACTTTATATCATATATCAATCAGGGAGTGAAGATCGTTGATTTTTAAAGTAAACTTTAAACGCGCAGATTTTGTAACGATGTATAGTTCACCAGAAGCATTTGACCCAGGTTACTGAAAAATAAAGTCCTTCTGCATACTTCTGCATATACCCTATTGTTTTTTTTCCTTTTTGGATTTAAATATTTTGCATCCATACATGTTTGGTGATGTTTCATGATATGTGTGTGTCCACATGGAAACAGTGTAATACGTATGCCACACCTACATGTGGCACTGCAAACAAACACAGAGCTGCAGGATACACTGAAATCACAGAAGAATGCAGAAAAGCTCTTCTTTAGCATGTTGATTACAGACATAAACGGAACACAGTGGTGGATTTAAAAATATCTGACACGTGTAACTGCTAATGCATCTTTGCTGGTTCTTCAGTTGGTCCAACATTATCAGGTTTTGTTGTAATAGTGCTAATAAACTTAGCAGTGCCTGCAGCTCTGTAATCCACCATTGTTGTTGTTAGCGGTTGTTATGTGCAGGGTTCTTCCACATTCTGATCACCTGTACTTTGATGTCATCCAAAAATAAGGGTTAACCTATCTGTCGGCTACACTTATGTTGATAAAGTAAAATATTTCTATTTTATAATAAATCAATTTATTTCACTAGCAAATTGTTATACACAAATGCAAATGTTTGTCTGTAAAGCCCCTGTTTCTTATTCTTTGTAAAGATTTGAAATATTACTTGGATTTCTTGGATTTCTACCTCCAGCAATGTTAAAGCTTTAAATCAATAACACAATGTGAATCTTACAGTATTGTCTCTTTTCTATAATACCTAGCTGACTGTATTGTATATGACCTTTTATACATTACTGTGATCATGCTTTGAGATCGACTTAAAATGTTCTATTGTAATTTATATTACCCCTGTTGTTATTTTTTGTTTCTCCTTTTGTTTTGCTTGTGCTGTTGTCTATGTTTTTGTTGTTATAGGATTTATACCCTTTCTGTATATATTTGTACTCTTGTTGAATGTTCCAATAAAAAAATTAAATAAATAAAATCTATCGGCTACACGACGGGTGCCATTTTGAGATTTTTCATCCCTGTAACCCGTTATTTAAAATGTTTGTTTCAGGGAACTGACAAAACCAGTGTGATGTGAATAAAAGGCAGAAACCATATTAAACTTTTGCAGATTTACCTAAATTCATTGCCGTGTGGACAGGGATAAAACTAGACCAGATATTTTTTGATAGCTAGCTATATATATAAAAAAAAACTAAATTTAAGCAATCGGCTTTGCAAAAATCTCTGCCAACTGTTCTTCCACCATGGAGGGATGCGATTGCAGATAGTAGGAAAAAAAATAAACAAGTCTACTAATGTGGCTCTTGTTAAAGAGCTGAGAATGCAACACACTTATGTTACATTTGGAAACACATTAGCTGCAATGTGCTAGATTTACTGTTCCTGGAACTGTTGTGTATACAAAACACAAAAATCTGATTTAAATAAAAAAGAAACAACAATTATCCTATAAAAAATAAAAATAAACCAAAATGGAAAGAGAAGAAAAACAAATTAAGGAACACTCCTTTCTTTCTCACCTTTGCAAAGAGTCCAGCAACTGTTTAAGACGTTGTTCTGCAGTGATGGCGAAGAGATACGGCACAACACTGTCAGTTTTCTTTGCCATGCTGTGAAAGAACCTGCGAGTTCGGCCTGCGCTGTGGTAGTGGTTCTCTGTTTGCAGGTAGAGATGCCATAATGAGGCACTGGAGGGCAGTAAGGAGAGGGCATCTGTAAGTGCCAGTCTCAGTCGGGATAGGGGGAACGCATTAGCGTTAGTGTGATGGCGCAGCAATGCTACATGCTGGACAGCAACAGCCTCACAGTCCGCAAAGATCTTGGATCTTCTCCGAGATCCATCTGCTATTTCTGAATTCAAATGGCTGGGACTCAGTTTTTGGATGGCCTGACTGTACACAGCCTGTGCCGCATCGATCCCCATTGTCAGGTACTGAAAAAGTCCAAAACATCCAATTAGACTAGACGTTCTATTGTGTTTCTTTGGAGCTCCAGCATTGCTGTCTGTGTTCTGCTCAGGTAAAATACTCAATAGGGCCTGCTCATAGGCCTTTCTGGCCTTCAATATGACCACTGGGTTGTTTTGGCCAGAGAAAGAAGTGTAGGCAGAACCTTCTGCTAATTTAGTCAGAATGTAGACAGCTTTGGAGAATGTGGAAGCTGTCTCACTGCTTAAAGCCTGTTCTATCTCTAGCTGGGCATAAAGAAAGCAGAGCTTGCAGAGAACATGGTCATTAAGACCTCTAGAAACACCCATACTCAAGGCAGTGTCAAAAACTTTTCGAGCCTCTTCCAGATTTCCTAGAAGCCACTCCAGATGAGCATACTCTCTCCAAAGTGCCAGACTGCCCCTGTTCTCTGGCTCTTTTAGCAGCCTTTTTGCAAGACGTTTACTGCGCTTCCCCTGAGACTTCAGTTGTTTTTTATTTCCACTGCGTAAACACCTCAGCACCTAAAACAGGGAAATGATGTAGAAGGTTAAACTTGAAACAAATGATCCAGAAATGCCAGTATTGTAAAATTTGAATTTATATATCTATATTTAAGTTATTTATATTAATCATTTATTTGTAGTATACAGTGAGTGTTGTGATTAACAGCCATAAAGCTACCTTGAGCTTCTCATACTGCAGCCAGCAGAGTGTAATAGCAGCTTGATCCTGTGCAGAGACCAGCCGGAGAGTTTGATGTAAAACATTGTGAAGAAACTCCTCTCCAGCTTTACACAGCCCTGCCTGCCTCCTGCATTCACTCAGACATGTCATGTGACCCACCACACAGATCCCAGTCACTGGGAGGTCATAACATGTCAGAGGTCGCTCTGGATCAGGGCCCTCTTCTAGGAAGGTGAGATCGTCCAGCAGAATGCTAGAGGAAGATGCTGTTAGGAACTTGGGTGAAGCTCCGGGGAGACCGAGGAACTGCAGGAATGCTAGAATCAACTGCGCCTGGAGATCTGCTCTGTCAACACGAATCATGGATGGGCCAATATCATCAAATAAGACCTGCACGAAGACAGAAAGAGATTTAAAAGCACAGTATGTAATTTTGGCCACAAGGGGGCCAAAATTCACAACAAACAAAGACATAGTTTGATGACGCCACATGGAATCATAGGAAATGTAATTTTTATTACATCCTATGGGATTCAAGTTTATGGATGAGCTAAATTATTTGAACTTATTATCATGGTAGTATGAAGCAGAGGAAGGCTGAAAGTTGTAAAGCACTGAAACAACTGCTGATGAACGTTGAGCATGACGCTTGAAGTGGATTTTTTACTCTATAAAGTATGAAGTTAACCTATATAAGCAAATTGTATGTGTATAAACTGCTTTTTTAAATATATATATTATTGGAATAATCAAGGAGTTATGTAGAGTTAGAGAGGAGAGATAGCTTGAATAAACAACTAAAATGTCACAAGAAATGCATAAAAAAGGGCAACACCTGTTGAAATGGTTAAGTATGCATGGACAAAACATAAATTGTAGAAGGGTCCATTTTAGGGGTTGAAACAAGCTCTGATCCTGTGTGACAAATATAAAACAACGTAAAAAAAAAAACAGCTGCAAAAGATTATATAAGCAAGCTAGGGCTTCAGAGAGGCAGAATCGTCAGGCAGAGATGCTGCTGGGGGTCTCCTGATAAATCTCCTTTGTTGTTGACAATAAAGAACACTTCTGAAATTAAAACATTCAGACTTGAAAATTAATTAATTAAAATTAATCAGACTTGAAGAAAGAAAAGACCTCAACACAGGGCACACTTACAGCTCTTCTGGTTTATCATACTAAATACATTTTAATGTTCTGTCATAATACTGCTCTGTGCAGTTTAATAAAACATATAAACATATTAAAGAATCTTTGTTGTTTTCTGTTTTCTATTAAACCAAACAGGTTTTGAGAGCAACACAGGACATTAGCATGGCAACACAGGACAATGTGCTACTAGTTTAAATTGCAAAACATATATCATTGTTCTAGTTTTTTAAAATTTTAATTCAATTTAATCTTATTTTTTATCATATTATGCCATTAATCATAACTGGAACATTTATCTCTGGATAATTTGACTACGATTTAAAACTATAATAAAAACAACCTAGTTTCACAGACCTTGTTAAATATAAATTTTCAGAGTACAAAAAGATAATCTAAAATATCTAAAAGATTTTATTTGGGCCTACTTATGAGTTTGTCAGCAAATATAGCACCTGTCTGTCTGGGTCCTCGCAGTCCTCTTCTGATTGGCCCTTGGTTTTATCTGGTCTCCACGGCAGCCATTGGTTTGCCTCTCGGGATGCCTCCACATCTAACCAGATCTTCCACTTGGGCCAGGTTTTGTCTTTGATTTCAGAGTCCTCCTGCTCTTCCTCCTCGTCATCATCTGCAGACCACAGAGTTCGCTTTAATGTTAATTCTCAGAAGGTAATAAAACGCTTGATTTGGAGAGACGACAGCAAAGTATATACAGGAATCAGAGAGTAAATTCAATACATTTTAAAACCTTTTTTTAAGACTCTTATCATACATTTTAAGACCTTATAACCACTTTTCAACCAGAAACCCGTACGAGATTTTAACTTACAGTATATTTACTAAATATTAATGTAAGAAACTAATCCAAAACTAACACAATATTCATATACTGAATACAA
Source organism: Danio tinwini (assembly GCA_903798205.1). Classification (NCBI taxonomy): domain Eukaryota; kingdom Metazoa; phylum Chordata; class Actinopteri; order Cypriniformes; family Danionidae; genus Danio; species Danio tinwini. The sequence continues at coordinate 13,445,413 of CAIGQZ010034880.1, forward strand.
ATCTATTAAATCTAGCTAAATCAGCAGGTTGGCATCTATAAAACTGCAGAAATGGTGTTGCTTTGGTTACTGCAGTAAACGAAGCAGCATGATGTCAACTCTAGTAAGATTTCATTGATTTCATAAACTACACAGCATCCTGATATTAGCAGATTTAATCCAGGCAAACTTTAGCATACAACCATACACCATGCATAACCAAAAATGATATCAAATTTTATACCTTGCAAAATAGCATTTAAGACATTTAAATAATTTTTAAGGGTCTTAAATTTCTCTACATTGATTTATCCACTTTTAATACTTTTTCAGACCACGCGGATACCGTGGACAAAATTCTCTGATGTCTTGAAATTAAACATCAGTTTTTTATGTGACAAGCATTATCAATTACCCATGTCCATGTAAAATAGTCAGAAATGCCATCAAAAAATCCAAGCACTAGCTACATTATAGTGTATTGGCAATGATCTCCATTTGTGTAAGAGCGTGTTTGGTTTGCACACCTGGCTCAGGTGGAATCACCCATCCTCCTTTCTCCTGTTGAAGCATCCAAGCCTTCCATCCGCGAGCCCCCCGCTCCCCAATCCTGGGCTCTCCACTGTCCCAAAACGGCTCAAAAAAATCGACCTTGACACACAAGGAAAATCAAGATCAACAAATAAAACCAAATAATGGTTCAATGTTCAAAGACATTTTGATGGATTTTCATAATTTGTCCTTTCATAACTACTAGCAGTGTTGGGCAATAACGTTAATAATGCTTTACTCCAACATCATTACTTTCGACAGTAACTAATAAAGCATTACTTTTTAAATATATTAACTCTGTTATCATTACATTATGATGCGTTTGTCTGTTACTTGGTAAGTTAATTCATATTGGCTGCAGTCTAGCCCACATCTTCCAGTTTACAGCGGCGCCGCATCATGGGATTGGTGGATGCCAACCAACCAAAGAAGACGCGTCGTGTATGAGGGGCAAGACTGGACAAAAGTGTGCACAAGAGAGACCTGGTACATGCAAGCAAGGCCAAGTGTGCTCGCAAGAGAGGTAGACCGAGTGTGCGCTCGTGAGAGAACGAGAGACTATTAACGTTACTATTAATAAATACTATTACTATTAACTAATACTACTATGTTTGTTGTTTCAAATAAATAAGCACACATTTGTTATCTTTATAACAAAACTGATTAGTTTAGTCGACACAGTGACACATTTCTGTTATATTTCAGAACACGTTATTTAAAATGTATAGTTGTACTAAGAAAAAATGCTGTGATTTATTTTTTTTATTGTTTTACAAATTTTTATAGCTGTTATACAACTGCAGATTTTGCACTTTGAATATACACAGCTTAATTTCCATAAGTTGATGACATACTACATTTCGTTTGTGGTTAGTTTAAAAAAATTGCTCATAGATTTCATTTTTAAGCATCTGTTTTTATGTTTTTGTTTTGTTTAAAATGCAGAAGATTTATGGTTGTCTATAATAGCAGTTTTTTTGGTGCTGAGTTTCACCAAATTGCTTCTAAATGATAATTCAGATTATTTTTTTTATTTTTTCAAAGAGGTTTTGTTTGTTGATATTGTTGCTAGTTTTCATACCCAAGCGAAATGTGAAGAAACATGTTTAAAGGTTAAATACAACAACCTTTAGGGTGCTAAAAAAGCTACTTTAGTTTTTACTTAAATAAATGAGTGTTCAAAAATGACTTTTTGTTTAAGTCTGTCTTGTGTTTTAGTTGTGACAATGCAAATTAATTAAACTGTGAAGCTGATCAACAGTGTATTCTCCATGCAGCACTAAAGTGACATTATAAGAGCATTAATAGGAGTATTAATATGTTCTTTGGAAAAGTCACTTTTTGAATGAAGTAATTAGTTACTATTTTTCAGTAAATAGCACAACACTGCCAGCTAGATGTTAAAAATGTTCTAATAGACTTTCCTTTTTCATTCGAACTATTTTAACATACACACAAACAATACATTAGTCAAATAAAATCAAATAAATAAAGAACAGAGAACAAATAGGTCACCAGAGACGTCACATACAGCGTTTACATGATTTTCAAACAATTATGTTGTTTCATGATAGTTACAGACTTTCCATTTTAAATCAAATATTTAAAGCCAAGCAAATATAGAAAAAACTGCTTAATGTAGTGTCTTTTTGCTACTTTGCATGCTTGAATTATGAAATGACTGATATTCATAGGTTTTCAATTTAACATTCATTTGCAGAATCACTAGCAGCAACACACTCTTTCACATTTAAGTGCTGTGAAATGTGTACTCAGCTGAATAGGGAAATCTTGTTTAATTTGCAGTAACACAGTGTGCCAAAACTACCTCATACTGCAGTGCCCAAGAACTTGTTCAGCCAATTACAGAAAGACGCCAGGGGTGGTCAGCCAATCGCATGCTGACTGAGTGATTAAAGCAGCAGTGATGTGCACCAGACCATGACACTCACTGATTGATGTTTGCTAATTTTCAAGGATAAGAAATGCAAAGAGGTTCATAATTGTTTACTATAGTAAATATGTGGAGTGGGTATAATAAGCAGTTAATCACAGATATTATGTTTTAATAATCAACAAGAATGAGCTTGTTGATGTATTTAACAGGAACATGTCTGCCACTCTGGATCTTGCTTAGCAGAATGTGAATGTGGATGTCGACATTACAGATATGTCTGCTGTTAAAGAAAAAAGCAACAGTGTTTGTGAATATGCCTCGTCAGCAAATCTAGCAACCAAATCAAAAAGGACAGGTCACAGTTTCACGTGAATATGCAAACACCTCATGCTGTATATAGCTATGATTTCTACATGCTTTCTAAAATAAAAAACAAAATATATCATTTCAGCATCGATATCGTAATGTGAGCATTCACAATAATGCTCACAATAATAGCTAAGGAGCTACAGAATTGTATTTAATTACTGTATTTATACAGAATTGACATGATTTATGCCAAAACCTTTTCTTATCTAGAGTTGTCTCGTTTCTAGTCCAAATATCTATATTTCATAACAAAAACATGATTATTTTACTTGCCCCACTGGCAGATAGTTTTGTTTGTTTTAAGGAAAAGCTTAAAAAAGAAAGTAAAGTTAAAACAAGATTTTTACTTGAGTAAAAGTAAAAAAAACATTTTTGGCATTGTGATTAGGGCTACGCGATATTGGGAAAAACATTCATTGTGATATTTCTACTTAGTGGAGTGCATCTGCAGAAAATATAATACAATAATTGCCAGCATAAATAAACACAATGCATCTTAAATCCTTAAAAATAAAGTTTTTAATATTAAGATTTTTTAACAACATATTTATATATGTAGTATATCATCTTCAAATTACAAAAAGCGAATTACTGCTTATGCGAGGTGTTTCTAGTGCAGCGTCTATGGGGCTGAGAGTAAATTTGACGTTATTCTCTCCTCTGGCTGCTGTCATCAGTCTCACACAATTTTTTTTCCCTTTTTCTGAAAGTCTTTATAGACATCATTGTGGAGTTTTTCTTTTATTATTTCAGCAAATGGGATTGTAAAAAAATGATTTGTTGTTTTCTCACATTTATTGAGCTCTAAGTTTTCCCCAACTATGACGACTTCCGCTACTGAGAAACCCGGAAATGTAAAAAGGGTCTATAGAGCAACAATATGAATGGAGTCGACCGTATTCAGGTACAGAAATAAAATAATCAACTAAACAATAAAGTTGCATAGTCTTAAATAAATTAAACTTTTGTTAAAGCTACAAAATGCAATAATTGTGCCCAAATGCTTTAAGCTAATTTAAAATGCTTACACAGTTACAGGCCTTAAAACACACATAATAAATAAGCTTATTTATTTTTATGGTTGAACTAACCCCTAATTGTCATTAGTCTGTACCTGAATACTGTTAGACTCCATAGAAAACCATAGAAAGATTTTTCCAATATTGTGCAGCCCTAGTAAGAACTACATATTTTGAATTTGTTGTTTGGATAACTGCAATAACTGACTAAACAGTTTTAAGAATGCCTAGAATAATTAGGTGGGTTTTGGTTAAATCCTTTCTTTGGGGTATACATACCATGCTGGCATAAGACACATTCAAAAACAACTCACCAGAGTACTGAAACAAACTGAAAAAGACATTAATCTTCCAAAAAATCTGTCATCATTTACCCACCCTTTCCTCATTTCACACCAGTTTGAGTTTTTTTTTGTTCTGTTGGGAACAAAAGAAGATATTCTGAAGAATGTTGGAAACCTGTATCCATAGTATAAAAAACAAAGGCTGGGCAATTTGGCCTAAAATTAAAATCTCTTTTTTGATTTTAACTCAATAACAATTAATGAATGATTATTTTATTTATTTATTTGCCCTCATAGTTCACTGACAGGTTTTGTACAGTAAATATGCTCACATATTACAAGTGGGAGATTTTTTAAGTAATTGAAGGAAACACACTATCTACTGTCTATTATTATTTATTGAACATTAACGCTCAACAACTGAAATTAAAACACGCATTGCCTAAAGCCAACAGTCACTTTTTGCTTATAAAAAAGTAAAAATAAATAACTTGCACTTTAGGAAAAAAAATATATATTTTCAATGTTTTTCATATTAAAAGTAGAAAATAAGCAGTATGTCTTCTAAATGTAGTGCTAAGTAAGGTTCAAGAATGGTCCGTCGTCCTACTTGACCAGAGATCAGATGTGGCTGCAAAGGGGCCTCAGTCTTTAACAGCCTCAGCCTTTAACAGAGCAGGGTCACGTGACTCCACATGCGGTAGGAAAACTAATTGAAAAAATTGTTCTAGAAAAATTTGTACAATTATTGGTTCTGAATGTCGATTTCGATTACTTTTCGATTAATCACCCAGCCTTACATGAACTACAAAAGTCAGTGGTTACAGGTTTCCAGCATTTTTCTAAATATCTTCATTTGAGTTTAACAGAACCAAAAACTCAAACTGGTTTAGAACAAGTCAAAGGTGAGTAAATGATGACAGAATTGTTATTTTTAGTGAACTATCCCTTAGTGTTGTTGCGTAGCAGTAGAGCCAGTGCTTCAAAGAAAATGAATTAAACAACATTTACACCACAATAGTTTTAATGCTTTTGAATTTGTGGCTGTACCTGTTGTCTGGTGGCAAGATTCTTTACATTGTCTGGCTTGAAGAAAGTGAAGTCCAGTAGGGCTTGAAAAAGACAAACGGCTTTCTCTGTATGACCTGCCTGACGCAGGAAATGGCACTGCTGCAGAAAGATGTCTGCCAGACAAAAGAAAACACATTGCAGACACTTGAAATCTGATCATATATATCTAAAATAGTAACAAACATCAATGAAATGAATATTTTCATAAACTCAATTTAAATGTGCAATACTGCACCATCACCTCTAAGCACAAGAGGGCAGCACAGAGTCAAAGAGCTTTAAGGACTTATTTACCCCAAAATAATCTTTCACCCGCATGCCGTTCCAAACCGGTATGACGTTTTTACTCAAGAAGCATCAAATGTGTTTTAGAACATCATGAGGGACAGCAAATAATGACATGATGTAATTTTATGTATAAAATAACCCTTTTAAACTCCTTTCAGATCCTGCTATGCTCATTCATTCCCACATAATCCATTTGAATTTCACGTTAGACTTTAAAATTAGCCAACCTGTGCTAAAATAACTGCATGTGTAAATTTCATCTCAGTCTAACAAATGTGTGCTCTGGGATTGTTGATCCAGATACACGCAGCACACTGACCCAATCTATTGAGGTAATTGTTTGATTAAGCTAATTGAGAAGTCAGTGATAAGGAGCACAGAACAGCAAGCGGTCTGCCTCAGAATCACACACACACACATGGATGGTCACAGTGATTTTAACGCTTGTTCATTTAGGCGAATCCCACTGCGGGGAAACCCAGGACAGTGATGTTTGTGTTCCGACTCACTGTCTGTCTCTCTCTCTAAACAGACCCACACAATACATCCTCTAAAGTAGCTGACAAACAGCATGCCAATCCACTTCAAAAACACCACATCATCACCTTTTACTGTTGCCTGCTAGTCGATCCCTGCCATACACACACACACACACACACACACACACACACACAAACAGAGGGCAGGCTGCCTAAATGTACACTTGCACAAACTGTCCATGAGCTGCTTAACTCTACAAATATTTATGCACGTAATCAAAACAAGTTTATAGTTTTTACCCAATTGCTGTCACAGCAACATGAGGGGAGAGGGGAGAAAGAAATTACCCTTGACTGCAAATTCACATCTAAACAAGTCAAATCTAAATGATGGCAATGCAAAAAATTATCCGAGGACACAAGGGGACATTAAAAAGAGTGTAACGGTAAATTCACAATGCATGACAGATTGGGACAATCAACAGATTATAACAGAACATTTGTCAGGCGTTCTATGATCTGACAGGTGCTGATTCAGCATGTTGATCAGAGAAACAAGCTCTGACAGACACCGACACACTTATCTGAAAAAACCTGACAAAGTGCCTGTCTGCATCTGTCAGTGTGGTGTGAATTAGTGTTGAAAATTATACATTTAACAAAACATGACTGTACCCAAGAGGTCTTCCTGTGTGCCTGGAAGTGGAGGGTGAGACACCATGCTGCCATCCTGAACTGCACTGAGCGTGCTCAGACACTTGCCGAAAACACCATTGACCTTAGACACTGAGAAAGTGCTGAAATGGCTCTGTGTGAAGAGCAGATACTTCCTCCATAAAGGTGCGCTGTTTGGATGGATAAACACCAGTTTTTTCCACTCTTTCTGCAGGACGGCAGGCTCCCATAACTCCTTGCAAAGATGGAGTTTCTCCAATTTCAGGTCCACATCAGAAGGGTTACTTTCCACTGCTCGGTCCATGATGGAGAGCTTCTTCTCCAGCACAGCACGAAGAGACATCTTCCTCATTTCTGCATCACAGTCACCGGCAGAAGAGAAAGACCCAGAACTGAAGGCCAGCTCATCCTGAGCAGAGATATAGAAAGAGAAATGCAAATAAGGTGAAATGACAACTATGTTCACATGGACATCAGTAATCAAATTATTTGCCTTAATCTGAATATAACAATAATATGATTAAGGTGCTTACATAAGTTGCTTTTTTATTTTGTTCCTTTCATGTTTACATGTTATAGTACATGGTTCCATTAACATCATTACATCACCATTCGACAATCATTTCCTACAAATTGAGATACAAATTCTCAAGCAGCAGGTCAACACTGCCATTTTATTCACTGACTTTTTATTCATGCCCCGTCAACAAATTCAGAGGTACTGGATGAGAGTATGAAGTAAAGGCAGGTTAAACAATTCTCAACTTAGTTATCGTTTTACACTCGCACCAAAAATGTGCTCTCCTGTTTAAAGCAATTCTCATTTGTTTGTTTTCAAAAGCCTGACAACAGCTGTGCATGTCCTGTAGCAAAATGCAGTGAAAAGTTCAAAGGAAAAGGTTCAAGACATCCTGGAGTACTAAAAAAATGTTTTTTTTTTACAGATTTGTGCGTGTTTAAGCATCAGTTAAGACAACGTTTACTCATGTCAGCTTTAATTGTGGGGGAAACTGGATAATTTTGAGAAATTATCAGATAATTTCATCTTCTGGGTGTAAAATAATTTTTGGGTGGGATCAAAATCAGTGATGTAGCACAAATCTGCTAGTGGAGCAAAGCTGTTGGTTTGCAGCAAGCATTTTTGTCTGGAGAACTGTACGAGAATTGGCAGACTTTGTCTTTTATCAGTTGAGCTTGTTATCATTCAGACACATCGCCGATCCATGCTGCTGTGTTTGCCTATGTTTAAAATTAGGGGGGTCAAAATTAATCGTTTCTTCGGTGCACCGCGATGCAAACGCGGACAATTCGGTATCGGTTCAGTAATCTACACAAATTGACACAATCTACATTGTATAAGCGCTATACAAATAGAGATGAATTGAATTGAATTAATAATCATAACCGGTTATTATGTACTGACGTCATTTATCTCACATGCGCTATGTCGCCGTAGCTTACTATGGCGAGGGAGGCGAGAGCGAGTATTTACAACGCTCTAACTACATAAAAACTCAGAAACTGTGCACAATTTCACTGCGTGTGTGTTTGCTGAACACTGTTTCACTGACACTTACAGCAAAAGCCCCTATTTCACGGCGATTAAGAGAATGAAAGTAATCTCCATTTCTCTCTCTCTCACTGTGGCCCATGAGTGCATCTGTGAAGAGCGCCAGCGTGTAAGAGCCAATCGCAGCCCTTTTTGTTGAGCGTGTGACCAATCAAAGGGGTGTAAGAAAGAACTTGGTAGACAAGGCTCAGAAAGCGAGCAGGATATTTATCTTTGTTTATTTGCTATAAATGCTCGTGTTGTTTATAGGTACAGTTTATATATCTGACTGTTTGTATTAAAGGACAAAATTGTTTTACAAATAGTATATAAATATATTTATACATTTTAATACAAGAATTGCTGTGCTGTGAAGAAAATATAAAACTGTGTATGGAAAGTATCGTCAATGCACCGTGATGCACCAAGATATCGAATTGAACCGAATCACTGGCATGATAATCGTAACCGAACCGTGAGACCAGTGTAGGTTCACACCTCTATTTAAAATCCTCCAGATTACCAGCAGGGTTAATGGTTGAAATAGACAGGGCAAGAGACCTGCTACACTGCTATCCACTGTGTCTGCATTCAGACCCAGAAATTCAGGAGGAGAGAAGTCCTCCTCATTTATCTTTATAATGATATAACAAATTGTGGTTATGTGTATATGAAATGTACAGGTTATTAAAAAGGTTATTAAATTACTGTTTATTTCTTTGCATTTTAACTTTGTAAACTTAAAAATCATGGGTCTCACAGTTTGGGTCTCATTTTGTCAGACATTTTTAAAAAAGATTCTGAGATGGACTTTAACCGAAAAAGGGGGGTTTCAAGGCCCTTTAAGGTGTTTACATGTCTGAACTGCACTTTAATAATATAACTAAAATAGGCATACTCCCCATCTTAATCCTATTTCTGTTAAGTTTGATTATGATTAAGCTAATAATACTATTAAAATCAGAGTATTGGTGTCTATATAAACGTACTTCGTAAAACCTGCACATTTTTGTTTCTCTGTAGGCCTACCTGAAAATGTACAAAGTCCAGCCACAGCTTGGTGTCTGTAGGATTCTCCCGTAGGTTCCTGTTAAACTCCTCCACTCGTGCGCTCAGAAGAGTGCTGTTGCTCTCTTGGGCCTCAGTGCTCTGTTGATCTCCCTTGACCTCCGGATGGCCCTTGCCCTCCAGCCACAAGGTGGTTCCAGGATCATAAATGCCCAGCGGATTGACCCATGACTCGGGTGTCTGGGTGGAAGAGCCCTGTTCTTCAGCACTGAGCGCAAGTTTGATGTAGGGATTAGAGTTGGTGGCGCTGCCTTCAGAGAGTACAGGCAAAGCTAGCAGACCAGTCGACTGAAGCAGCTGACGGGTGGAAGAAGAGAAATAGCGCTCTGGTTTCTTGTCCACCCGCTTCTTCTCTGGTCCTCCATCAGTCCAGGTCACAGCCTGCGTTCTCGAGTCCAACCCCAGACACGAGCCTCCCTTCCTCTTATACCTTAAAGAAGATTAAATTAACACCAAAAGTGATTTGTGGAGGATCTATAAGCCTTTCCATTCAAGTTCATTGCAGACAATGTAAAGAAAAGCTTCAGATTCTATCCAGGCTTGCTGACAGACGAAGGACAAAGTAAACACAAGAGTTGGCAGGTGACTGAGGGAGGAAGCGTTAACTTGAGAAAGTAAAGAAAAGAGATGGTAGATTTGTCTGCTCTTTGGTGCAATGCTTGACCTTCTTGAGATAAGAGTGCTGGGATGCACCACAAAAAAGTCGAACAAACTCTTCACATATGAGCCTTAGAGGAGTGTATGGGGGCATCTCTGTGACAGTGGGAGAATCGGGACAATCAGAGAGAATGTGAGTATTGATCGTGGTCTCTTAAGTTACAGATGGCAGCTCTGACACCAGATTAAAGCTGATAGTTGCTGGAGAACTGCCCGGCATGATATCTGTTGCCTCTGAGCAGCTAATAAACCCTTCACTTTAGCCCGCAGTGCCAGAACACGGGAGTAAATAAGACCCAGAACAACACTTATGGAGAGCAGGGGTGCAGAAATTTCACTACAGCTGCATGCTGACATCAAAGTAAAATAGATTTACATCTCCAGAAGAAAACATCAGCACTTGCGAGAAGCAAGACAAGTTTTAGGCTTTGGCACTGCATTCATGAAATGAGCCCTCAGAGCTGCTTTGCCATTATCAATGCATTCAGTACACATTAATTTCTTATAATAGAGTAAGAGAGAACTATCATATAATGATAAATGATATCATTTTTGGTAACACTGTTAAATAAGGTTATATTAGCTAATGACAGTTAATGCATTTACTAACATGAACAAACAATGAACAATATATTTTTTACAGTTAATGAAAATACAGTCATTTATTGTTAGTTCGTGTTAACTCACGGTGCATTAACGAATGGTAACGCATGAATTTGGATGTTAATAATGCATTAGTAAATGTTACCCCTCATTAATAAATGCTGTACAAGTACTGTTCATAATATGTTCATGTTTGTAAATACATTAACTAACATTAACTAATAAATCCTTATTGTAAAGTTGTTAAGTTTTTGCAGTATAAATTACATTAAAATGTTTTTAATAAATGCAAGATGGAGCTAAATGGAAAGATATTAAAGGGCTCCTATTTTATCTCTTTTACAAGATGTAAGATAAGCCTTTGGTGTCTACAGAATGTGTCTGTAAAGTTTTAGCTCAAAATACCAATCAGATCATTTAATATACCCGCCTGAATATGCCCATTTTAGGCTCAGATGACAGTGAAGCGGCTTTTGTAGCCTGTGCTTTTAATGCAAATAAGCTGGTTTTCCCCGCTCATAGTTGCCCACATGTGTGTTGGCTTCTACTGCATCATGTCAGATAAACAGCACAGTGACAGACAGACATGGAAGAGCCAGATTCAGGATTCAGTTCATGGATTATGGATTCAGTTTATAAGTTAAATATATCAAGTAAGTTTATTTTATATATTTGTGGTGGAGTTTATTCAAGTAAATGGTTGCAACGAGTCTCACACAAATGCCATTACAAAGGTCGTAGTACACACACACATACGTCCTTGTATCCACTTGTTAACTGTAGTTACGCAAAGCGGCTTCCAGGTCCAAGCACTATATTAAACTGTATCAGGGAGACTCAACAAATGGTAATAACAAATGTTTACAAAACACTATTTTATCTTCAAAAATCATGATCGCAATATATATCGAAATTAATCTTTTTTTTGGTAGCACAGGTGCCCCCAACTTTAAAAATTTAGGCGCACCTGACAAAATTTAGTCGCACCCACCAAAAACTATGAGCACAGTTACTACACGTTTTATATTAACAAATTCTATTATATGTTAACACTCTAATCACAACTAACAAATAAACAAAAATCGGCATGCGCTCACTGGCCCTGCATGCACTGCTTGACGTGAATGAGATGAACTGAATTAACAATAATAACGGTGCTGTTCTCATGGGTGGTTTCTGATATTGCACAGATGAAATTGACACATAACTTATTATGTGCATAAGTCATCTTAATAGCAATAACGGTCTTTTCATGAGCTGCAATATTAGTTTCATCTTAGTGAATGCATGCCCTTTAGCCATGGTGAACGCGGTGTCAGTCGCACGACTGACAACATCGTGACGGTTAAATGAAGGATTAAATAAGAACATCTCGTGCTTAAAATATTTCGATTCAGTGGCAAACAATGTTACCTGAAATCTCCGTCCCACTGGCTTTACAGTGAATGCTTTAGTCATTTTCATAACGGACTTTAAACTCTGGTTGTCTTTTATCTACTCTTCAAAAAGTGTAAATGCTGGAGTGCCATTATTTGTAACTTTAGATGGTTTCTAAAACTAAATCTGTCAGTGTTGTTTTCATTCTCTCGTATCCAGACCTTTACATTTTTGCGGGTGTGGCTCCCTGTCATCGGAACGGAGTGATTGACAGCTGACATTAACCAATTCATTTGCGTTCTGTTCTAGCGCAGTGAGCCAATAAGAAGAGCCTGAAGGCGGGGCAAGCATTGTGGGCTTTGTTTACTGCAGCAAGTTGACATGTCAACTGTTTTAAACCATTCCTGAGCGCTGCGTTTGGTGTTTTTAGGTGCAAAGATGCTTAAGGCGTGAATGCCTTAATGCTCTTAATGCCGCTCATGTGCTGAACATTTTGCTGTGAAAACTGGTCGCATGACATCAATTTTATGCACTCGCACAAATGCTCCCAAATATTTTTTCAGGTTGCATAGATAAAATTTCAAATATTAAAATAAATTGTTCAAATATTGGTGTCTGTGATGCAGGAAGTCCAGAGACTGTTGTGTACACCATGATTTTATATGAAATTCACTTTAATGTGTAATCTGACTAAAAAGTGATCATAAACAAATATTTTCTCAATTCAAATGAGTAGCGGCTTGGACCCGGAAACAGTATCCCATACGCCACTTAACAAGCGGATAGCCTCTATGCGGCTGTGCTGATTCCAACGATTTTGAATTACATATCGATTTTACTGTCTTTTCTTTATTACAAACATGCACTGTTTTAAAAACGTTTAAGCATGTAAAACTCATCGCTGATGACAGAGAGTTGAAACAGATATTTTAATCCCAGTTTCTTTGCAAATCCTGTTCTGCGGACATACATGTTATACGAAGTATACATGTTACTACGGAGACATGTTAAAATGCGGCTGTCAAACAATTTGGTGGGCGGGGAAAACCGTACTCCTACGTCCAAATTCCCTTTAAAGCAAGTCATTTCACTCAGCGGCCATCTTTGAAAGGCCTCTCGGGCAGTGTGCTCAAATTAAATATATTAAGTATATCAAATTCTCAAAAATTGCTTGCTAAGCTTACGATTAAATTTCATATTAGGAATTAACAATGGAATTATACAACTTTAATTTTCTCTTTAATTTTATTTCTAAACGTTTGAGTTACACAAAATCTGCAGAAATTTACGTTTGGTTTAAGCCCCTCCCCTGGAGACTCATCAGTCTACAGTATAGACGAATTACCAACCTACGTCACACATGATGTCACACGGGTCCCCGGTTGCAAAAAAAGACCAGCTGCAATAGCAAATGTGTTGTGTTGTGTGGTAGGATGCCAAATTCAAAAGCCAAAAAATAAAAAAACTTAACTTTTACCATACACCACACTGCTTTTAATGCCGACTGCAGACGTCCTTGGATAAAAGGGAGCTGAATGAAGTGACGACTTAATTAGAAATGCTGGACTCTGCAGTTTTCATGTTACTGTATATCAGGTAAGTTCACGCTATGCTAAATCATATACATTACTCGTTTTGATTGCAGCAATGATTTCGGCAAAACAGTTACATAGGGTTAATTAAACTGTGGACACTGAATGCTAAGATTGAAACGTGAAAGTGTAAATTATTAAAGTTGGTTTTATATTCACACATTCATTCAGTAACAACTTGTGACACACTCCCTATATTGTTTACCACGGCAATTTGAGTATTCGGTCTGAAATAACCTGCAAGTGTGACTTGAAAACAACATGAACACTGTTTATTTGACTGTGAACAATGTTGTACTTTGATAGTCATTGGCTGCTAATATGATTTTGCTATTTAGAGTTTGCAAATAATACGTTTATGAAATTATATTATTAAGAAAAGTCTGAATGTGCGAATATAAAACCAACTTTACCTTTATGTGCAAGTTCACATACCCTGCCGTAAGTTCAGGTGTAGTTCGCTGTTAGAATGCAGTTTTGCTTATTGATGATCACCCAGGCCTTGTATAACACTTTAACATTAATTTTGCCGAATCACTGTGCTTATCACTGGGTGACTAGCTGTTATAATACGCTGAAAGCATTATGTAAATAATATATATAATATGTAATCAATATATCTTATTTCTAAGACAACAACAAACTCTGTACCGCATCAGTCTACAGACCAATTACCATGTTTGTAAACATTGAGAATTTGTGCAGGGAGGTGGCAGAAAAAAAACAGGAGAGCAAGCATTAACAGCGAGGGAATGACATCCGATGCGGTACAGAGTTTGTTGTTGTCTTAGAAATGAGATATATTGATTACATATTATATATATTTTTTTAACTACCAACATGTGCACATTGATATTCAATTCAATTCTTCTTGTTTTCTATAGCAGTAGAATGTAGAATGTAATCCAATGTAGATTGTCATGGCAGCTTAACATTAAAGTTCTAGTAAATTGAACCTGTGTCAGTCCAGTTTTCAGAGTTAAAGTTCAGTTTAGTTTAGTTCATTGTGGTTTAATTTTCACTGCTGAAAGTCCAAACATTGAAGAGCAAATCCATCGATGCGCAGCTCTACAAGTCCCAAATAGACAGACACTTGCATGTACAATCAAGAAGTTTCTAATCCACGTTTAGTGTTTTTGAATAAAAGGTTTGCAGAAATTATTTAATGAAGTCAGATAATCTGTAAGGTAAAGTACAAATGAAATCAGACCTAACCATATGATTTTGTCAAACTGCTAGTTTAGCTCACATTGCTAGTCTTGTGGTGAACAATTCATCTGTGCATGTCATTAAGGGGGAAAAAATAGATTTCCCTTGTAATCTTTAATTGAAATGTGAAAATGCACCTCCTGTTTTTTTTCAGTTAAATGAACAATTAAGTATGTTTTTAGGTATTGGGCGTGGCTAACATTTAACCACACCCCTCCAATTGTCAGTTTTGAGAACAAACAGACATGGTGAGCAGGATGAGTCTGTTAGGTTGTAATAACTCTTCTAAAAACCCATTTGCCGATCTTTCTGAATGAAATGCCTACTTTACTGCATCCAATAAGCTCGCAGTAGAAAAAACAAGCCACGCCTACTGTTTTCTCATTTAATATTCTGTTTCTCTAGGAACTGCGTCACATTATGAAAAAAAACACGGTCGCAGCTAACGGTTCATGTGGACTTTAAAAGGTATGTTTTTACCACAGTAATAAAAAAAACATTTGAGGGTCAAAGGGTGGCCAGAAAATCCCTCTGGGAGAGGATTGAGTGTGAATTGAGATGCCAATGATTTCATGTGGATTTCAAATGGGCTCTGCAAACAGAAGCTGAGGATATAAAAGCGGTTGAAAGAGAAACAGGAGCACAATACACATTGCAGCTCTGCAGTACACAAACAGATGCAGTGCTCCCCTGCATTGTAGAGCGTCTGGCACCTGCTGCTGCGGAGACTGGCTGACCTTCAGAGAGCCAAACAGACCCACTGAAAGAGGAGAGCATCTGTGTGTGAGGCAGACAGACACACACACACACACACAGACAAAGACACAGACACAGACACAGACACAGACACAGACACA